>JAREIS010001112.1:0-47036 GCA_030060385.1 Muscicapa striata striata
CCTGGAGAAGGTAGACCTGTTCATGTTGGCTCAGCGGGCCGCTGCAGCGCCTTCTGTCCTGGCGGCAGGTGGAAACTGCCAGCCGGCCAGTAACCCTGGGCAGCTACACCTGATCCCAGGCTGCCGCCGGAGAAGGTTAGACCTGTTCACCACAGCGCTGCGGGCCACTGCAGCGCCCTCACCGCCCGGCGGCAACCCGACCCTGGAGTCGTAGACCTGGTCTCCGGTGAGAGCCCGGAGAGGCAGTAGACCTGTTCACCCCAGCGCCGCTGGACACTGGAAAGCGCCCTCCAGGATGGCGGCAGGCCGACCCGCCAGCTGGCCGGCCCGACCTAAGAGCCGGGTAAACTTGGTCTCCAGCTGACCACCCCGGAGAAGGTTAGACCTGTTCACCCGGTGCCGCGGTCCGCTGCAGCACCCTCGACCGGCGGAGACCCCAGGCCCGCCCCGGCCCTGGCCGCCCCCTGGATCCGGGTAGACCTAATCTCCGGTGGCTGCCCCAGAGAAGGGTAGTACTGTTCACCCCAGTGCCGCGGGCCGCTGCAGCGACCTCCCTGTCAGCAGCAGGCGGATCCCGCGGCCCGGACGACCCGACCCTAGACCGGGTAGACCTGGTCTTTGGTGGCCACCGTGGAGGGTAGGCCTGTTCACCCCGACGTGCGTGGGTCGCTGCCACACCTTCCCCTCCTGGCGGCGGGCAGATCCCGCCCGGCCGGCCCCCCGGAGTTATGTAGATCTGGTCTCTGGCTGCCCTGGAGGTTCGTCCTGTTCAACCCAGAGCCGCGGGACACTGCAGCGCCCTCCCGCTACGGCGGCAGGCAGATCCTGCTGGCAGGCCGTCGTCCCGGGCTGGGTAGACCCTGGTCTCAGCTGCCGCCTTGAGGAAGGTCAGACCTGATCACCCCGGCACCATGGGCCGCTGCAGCGCCCTCCCCGTCTGGGGGCAGGCGGATGTCCCGGCCAGCCGGGCCCGGATCGGGAAGACCTGGTCTCGGCGGCGCCCCGGAGAAGTGTAGACCTGTTCACCCCGGCACCGTGGGTCGCGTCAGCACCCTCCCCGCGGAGGCAGGCGGAATCCGCCAGCCGGCCCGCCTACCTCGGAGCTGGATGGACCTTTTCACCCCAACGCTGCCGGGCCGCTGCAGCGTTCCCCGTTCAGGGCGGCGGGGCCGGATCCTGACGGCCAGATGACAGGCCCCGGGCCGGGTAGACCTGGACTCTGGTGGCTGCTCTCGAGAAGAGTAGACCTGTTCAGCCTGGTGCTGCGGGCTGCTGCAGCACCCTTCCCGTGAGCGGCAGGCGGAATCTGCCGGCCAGCCCGCCGGCCCCGGAGCCGGGTGGACCTGTTTGCCCCAGCGCCGTGGGAGCTGCAACACCCACCCACTGGCGGCAGGGGACCCGCCAACGGTCCCGCTGGCTCCGGATCTGGGTAGACCCTGGTCTCCAGTGTCCGCCTCGGAGAATGGTAGACCTGATCCCCCTTGCCGCGGGCCGCTGCAGCGCCCTCCACCGGGCGGCAGGCGGATCCTGCCACCCGGCCCGCCTGTCCCAGAGTCGGATAGACCAGGTCTCTGGCGGCTACCCAGGAGGAGAGTAGACTTGTTCACCTTGGCGCGCGGGCAGCTGCAGCGCCCTCCTTTCGGCAGAAAGTGGATCTCGCCGGCCGGCCGGCCGGACACAAAGCCGGGTAGACCTAGACTCCTGCGGCCGCCCCGGAGAAGGATAGACCTTTTCATCTTGGCTCCGCTGGCCGCTGCCGCGTCCTCCCTGCACCCGGCAGCAGGCGCACCACGCCGGCTGGACTGCCGACCCCGGATACAGGTAGACCTGGTCTCGGTGTCCGCCCGGAGAAGGTTAGACCTGTTCACCCCAGGACGCGGGCCACTGCAGCGCCCTCTCCGCCGGCGGCAACCTGACCATGGAGTCATGTAGACCTGGTCTCTGGCGGCCGCCCTAAAAAAGGGTAGACCTGTTCACCCCAGGGCCGCGGGCCGCTGCAGCGCCCTCCCCGCCGGCAAAAGGCAGATACAGCCGGCTGGCCGGCGTTGGACCCGGGATGACCTTTTCTCTGGCGACTGCCCAAGAGAAAGGAATACCTGTTCCCCATGGTGCCGGGGGCTGCTGCAGCGCCCTCCATTCCGGCGGCAGGCAATCACACAGGCCGGCCAACTGGCCCCATAGCCGGGTAGAACTCTTCCCTGGTAGCCGCCCAGGAGAAAGGCAGACCTGTTCACCCCGGCACTGCGGGCTGCTGCAGCGCCCTCCCCGCCGGCGGCAGGTGGACCCCGCCGGCCAGCAGGCTGGCCCCAGAACCAGGTAGACCTAGTCTCTGGCGGCTGCACGGGAGAAGGGGAGACTTGTTCACCCCGGCGCCGTGGGTTGCTGCTGTGCCCTCCCCGCCGATGGCAGGCAGGCTCCGCCGGCTGGCTAGTATGTCGCGGAGCCGGGTAGATCTGGTCTCCGGCGGCCGCCCCGGAGAAGGGTAGACCTGTTTACCATGGGACGCTGCATCGCCCTCCCCGCCGGCAGCAGGTAGACCCCGCTGGCTGACCTGCCAGCATTGGAGCTGGGTAAACCAGGTCTCTGACGGCCGCTCCGAAGAAGGGTAGACCCGTTCACCCCGGCGCCGGGGGTCGCTGCAGCGCCTTCCCTGCCGGCAACAGCCAGTCCCACCACCCAGCAGGCCGACCCTGGAGCCGTTTAGATCTGGTCTTTGGAAGCCGCCCTGGAGAAGGCTAGACCTGTTCACCCCGGCACCGCGGCCCGCTGCAGCGCCCTTCCCTTGTGGCGGCAAGTGGATCCCGCTGGCTGAACAGCAGGCCCCAGAGCCGGGTCGACTTGATTTCCGGAGTCCGCCACGGAGAAAGGTTGACCTGTTCTACCCGGCGCCTCGGGCCGCTTCAGCACACTCCCCTACCGGCTGCACGCGGATCCTGCCGGCTGGGTGGCCGGCCTCGGAGTTGGGTAGACCTGGTCTCTGGCTGCCGCCCCGAAGAAGGGTAGACTTCTTCACCCCGGCGCCGCGAGCCGCTGCAACGCCCTTCCCGCCGCTGGCAGGCAGAACCCGCCGTCCGACCGGCCGGCCCCGTAGCTGGGTAGACCTGGTCTCCGGTGTCCCCCCGGAGAAGGGTAAACCTGGTAACCCCGGCGCCGCGGGACTCCGCAGCGCCCTCCCCTTCCAGCGGCAGGCGGACCCCGCCGGCCGGCCAACCGACCCAGGAGCGGGGGAGACCTGGCCTCTGGCGGCCGTCCCAGAAAAGGGTAGACCTGTTCACTCCGGCGTTGCAGGCCGCTGCAGCAACCTCCCCGCTGACGACAGGCGGATCCCGTCGCCCGCCCGGCCTCAAAGCCGCGTAAACCTGGTCTCCAGTGGCCACAAAGAAGGGTAGACCTGTTCACCCCGGGCGCTGCGGGCCGCTGCAGCGCCCTCCACGCCGGCAACAGGCGGATGCTGCCGGCCGGCCAGCCGGCCCTGGAGTCGGGTAGACCTGGTCTCCTGCTGTTGACCCGAAGAAGGGTAGACCTGTTCACCCCGGCGCCGCGGGCCGCTGCAGCACCCACCCGGCCAGTAGAAAGTGGATGCCGCCGGCCGGCCGGCCGGCCCTGGAGCCGGGAAGACCTGGTCTCCGTCAGCCACTCCGGAGAAGGGTAGACCTGTTTACCCCGGGGCCGTGGGCCGCTGCAGCGCCCTCCCCGATGGCGGCAGGTATATGCCGCCAGCCCGCCGGCCCCGGGGACGGGTAGACCTGGTCCTCGGGCGGCCGCCTCTGAGAAGGGTAGACATGTTCACCCCGCAGCCGCGGGCTGCTGCAGCGCCCTCTCCAGCGGCGGCAGGTGGATCCCGCCAGCCGGCGGACCCCGGAGCCGGGTAGACCTGCTATCCAGCGGCCGCCCCGGAGAAGGATATACCTGTTCACCCCGGCGCCACGGGCCGCTGCAACGACCTCCCCCCCGGCACCAGGTGGATGCCGCCGGCTGGCCGGCTGGCCCCAGAGCAGTATAGACCCGGTCTCCGGCGGCCACCTCGGTACAGGGTAGACCTGGTCTCCGGCGGATACCCGGGAAAAGGGTAGACCTGTCCACCCCGGCGCCGCGGGCCGCTCCAGCACCCTCCCCGCCGGCCGCAGGCAGACGCCGCCGGCCGGTCGTCCGACCCCGGACCCGGGTAGACCTGGTCTCCAGCGGCCGCCCCAGAGAAGGGTAGACCTGTTCACCCCGGCGCCGCGGGCCACTGCAGCATCCTTCTCCGCCGCAGGCAGGCGTATGCCGCCGGTTGGCCGGCCGGCCCTGGAGCCGGGTAGACCTGGTCTCTGGTGGCCCCCGCAAATAAGGTTAGACCTCTTCACCCCCGCGCCGCAGGCCGCTTCAGCGCCCTGCTCTCCGGTGTCCGGCGGATGCCGCCGGCCGGCCAGCCGGCCCCGGAGCCGGGTGGACCTGGTCTCCGGTGGCCGCCCCGGAGAAGGGTAGACCGGTTCACCCCGGCACCGTGGGCCGCTGCTGCGCCCTCCCCGCCGTCAGCAGGCGGATCCCACCGGCCGGACGGCCACGGACCCGGGTAGACCTGGTCTCTGGCGGCCGTCTTGGAAAAGGGTAGACCTGTTAACCCCGGCGACGCGGGCCGCTGCGGCACCATCCCTGCCGGGCACAAGCGGATGCCGCCGGCCGGCCGGCCGGCCCCAGGGCCGGATAGATATGATCTCCAGCCGCCGCCCCGGAGAAGGGTAGACCTGTTCATCCTGCACCTCGGGCCGCTGCAGCTCCCTCCCGTCATGCGGCAGGCAGATGCCGCCGGCCGGCCTGCCGGCCCCAGGGCGGGATAAACCTGGTCTCTGGCGGCCGCCCCGGTGAAGGGTAGGCCTGTTCAGCCCGGAGCTGCGGGCCGCTGCATCGCCCTCTTGGGCGGCGGCAGGTGGATCCCGCTGGCCGGCCGGCCCCG
The DNA here is from genome assembly GCA_030060385.1 of Muscicapa striata striata. Classification (NCBI taxonomy): domain Eukaryota; kingdom Metazoa; phylum Chordata; class Aves; order Passeriformes; family Muscicapidae; genus Muscicapa; species Muscicapa striata. Next base: position 4,937 of record JAREIS010001112.1, read on the forward strand.
GAGCTGGGTAGACCTGGTCTCCGGCAGCCGCCCCGGAGAAGGGTAGACCTGTTCACACCGTCACCGCAGGCCGTTGCAGCGCCCTACTCGCCAGCGAGAGGCGGATGCCGCTGGCTGGACGACCGGCCTCGGAGCCAAGTAGACCAGGTCTCCAGCGACCGACCCAGAGAAGGCTAGACCTCTTCACCCCGGCACCGCGGGCCGCTGCAGCACCCTCCCCGCCGGCCGCGGGGTGGATGCCGCCGGCCCGGCCGGCCCGGCCCCGAGCCCCGTAGACCTGGTCTTCGGCTGACCCGGAGAAGGGGTAGACCTGCTCAACCTGGCGCCGCGGGCCGCTCCAGCAACCTCCCCACCGGCGGCAGGTTGATGCCGCCAGCCGGCCGGCCGGCCACGGAGGCGGGTAGACCTGATCTCTCTCGGCCTCCCCGGAGAATGGAAGACCTGCTCAACCCGGCGCCGCGGGCCGCTGCAGCGCCCTACTCTCCGGCGTCAGGCGGATGCCGCCCGGCCGGCCGGCCGGCCCCCGGAGCCCCGTGGACCTGGTCTTGGCGGCTGACCCGGAGAAGGGTAGACCTGTTCAACCCGGCGCCGCGGGCCGCTCCAGCAACCTCCCCACCGGCGGCAGGTTGATGCCGCCCGCCAGCCGGCCGGCCCCGGAGCCGGGTAGACCTGGTCTCCGGCGGCCGACCCGGAGAAGGGTAGACCCGATCATTACGGAGCCGCGGGTTGCTGCAGCGCCCTCGGCGGCGGCGGCGGGTGGATCCCGCCGGCCGGCCAGCCTCGGAGCTGGGAAGACCTGGTCTCCAGCTGCCGCCACAGAGAAGGGTAGACCTGTTCACTTTGGTGCTGCGGGCCCTGCAGCGCCCCCCTCTCCGGCGGAAGGCAGATGCCGCCGGCGGGCCGGCCAGCCCCGGAGCCGGGTAGACCTGGTCTCCGGCGGCCGCCCCGGAGAAGGGTACACCTGTTAACCCCGGCGCCACGGGCCGCTGCATCGTCCCCCCCGCCGTTGGAAGGTAGATGACGCCGGCCGGTAGGTCGACCCAGGAGCCGGTTAGACCTGGTCTCCGGCGGCCGCCCCGGAGAACTGTAGACCTGTTCACCGTGGCTCTGCGGGCTGCTGCAGCGCCCGCCTCTTCATCGGTAGGCGGAGGCTGCCGGCCAACCGGACCGGAGCCGGGTGGACCTGGTCTCCGGCGGCCGCCCAGAGAAGGGTAGACCTGTTCACCCCGGCGCCGCGGGCCGCTGCAGCTCCCTCCTGTCATGAGGCAGGCGGAAGCCGCCGGCCGGCCTGCCGGCGCTGGAGCCGGGTAGACCTGGTCTCCAGCAGGACGCCCCGGAGAAGGGTAGACATGGTCTCCGGCGGCCGACCCGGAGAAGGGTAGACCGTTTCATTACGGAGCCGCGGGTTGCTGCAGCGCCCCCCTCTCCGGCGGAAGGCGGATGCCGCGGGCCAGCCAGCCGGCTCCGGAGCTGGGTAGACCTGGTCTCTGGCGGCCGCCCCGGAGAAGGGTAGACCTGTGCACCCCGGCGCCGTGGGCCGCTGCATCGCCCTCCCCGCCGGTGGCAGGCATATGCTGCCGGCCGGCCGGCCCCAGGGGAGGGTAGACCTGGTCTCCGGAGGCCGCCCCTGATAAGGGTAGACCTGTTCACCCCGTAGCTGCGGGCCGCTGCAGCACCATCGCCGGCAACGGCAGGTGGATCCCACCGGCCGACCGGCCACAGACCCGGGTAGACCTGGTCTCCAGCGGCCGCCCCGGAGAAGGGTAGGCCTGTTCACCACGGCGCCACGGGCCGCTGCAGCGCCCTCCCCACCGGCAGCAGGTGGATGGCGCCAGCCGGCCGGCAGGCCACGGAGCCAGGTAGACCTGGTCTCCGGCGGCCGCAGCAAAGTAGGGTAGAACTGTTCAAACCGGCGCCACGGGCCGCTGCAGCTCCCTCACCTCATGCCGCAGGCGGATGCCGCCGGCCGGCCTGCCGGCCCCTGAGCCGGGTAGACCCGGTCTCCGGCGGCTGCCCCGGTGAGGGGTAGACCTGGTCTCCGGCAGCCGCCCCGGAGAAGGGTAGACCGGTTCACTCCAGCGCTGCGGGCCGCTGCAGCGATCTCCTCGCGTGCAGCAGGCGGATGCCGCCTGCTGGCCGGCCGTCCCCGGAGTCGAGTAGACCTGGACTCTGGCGGCCGCCCCGGAGAAGGGTAGACCTGTTCACACCCACAACCGCAGGCCGCTGCAGCGCCCTTCTCGCCGGCGCGAGGCGGATGCCGCTGGCCGGCCGTCCGGCCTCGGAACCAAGTAGACCAAGTCTCTGGCGGACGCTTCGGACAAGTGTAGACCTGTTCATCCCGGAGCCGCGGGCCGCTGCAGCTCCCTCACCGCCGGCGGCAAGTGGATCCCGCTGGCAGGCCGGCCCCAAAGCCGGGTAGACCTGTTCTCCGGCGGCCGCCCCTGAGAAGGGCAGACCTTTTCACCCCGGAGCTGCGGGCCGCTGCAGCACCCTCGCCGGCGGCAGCAGGTGGATCCCACCGGCCGACCGGCCACGGACCCGGGTAGACCTCGTCTCCAGCGGCCGCCCCGGAGAAGAGTAGACCTGTTCACCCCGGCGCCGCGGGCCGCTGCAGCGCCCTCCTTGCTTGCGGGAGGCGGATGTCGCCGTCCGGCTGGCTGGCCTCGGAACCGGGGAGAACTGGTCTCCGGCGGCCACCCCGGAGACAGTTAGACCTATTCATCCCGGCGCCACGGGCTGCTTCAGCGCCCTCCTCTTCGGCAGTAGGCGGATTCCGCCGGCCGGATGGCCGGCCCCGGAGCCGGGCAGACCTGGTCTCTGTCGGCCAACCCGGAGAAGGGTAGGCCTGTTCATTGCCGTGCCGCAGGCCTCTGCAGCGCCCTCCCCTTCTGGCGGAAGGCAGATTCAGGCGGCTGGCCGGCCGGCCCCGGAGCCGGGTAGACCTGGTGTCCGGCGGCCGCCAGGAGAAGGGTAGACCTGTTCATACTGGTGCCGCGGGCCGCTGCAGCTCCCTCCCCTCATGAGGCAAGCGGATGCCGCCGGCCCGCCTGCCGGCCCCTTAGGCGGGTAGAACTGGCCTCCGGCGGCGGCCCCGTAGAAGGGTAGACCTGTTCACTTTGGCGCCGCGGGTTGCTGCAGCGCCCTACTCTCCAGCGCCAGGCGGATTCTCCTGGGGGGCCGGCCGGCCCCAGAGCCGGGTAGACCTGGTCTCCGGCGGCCGCCACAAAGAATGGTAGGCCTGTTCACCCCGGCACCACAGGCCGCTGCAGCGCCCTCCCCGCCGGCGGCAGGCGGATGCCGCCGACCGGCCAGCCGGCCCCAGAGCCGAGTAGACCAGGTCTCCGGCGTCCGCCCCAGAAAAGGGTAGACCTGTTCACTTTGGCGCCGCGGGGTGCTGCAGCGCCCTACTCTCCAGTGTCAGGCGGATTCCGCTGGGGGGCCAGCCGGCCCCAGAGCCGGGTAGCCCTAGTCTCCGGACGCCGCCCCGGAGAAGCGTAGACCTGTTCACCCTGGAGCTGCAGGCCGCTGCAGCGCCCTCCTCTTCCGGCGGAAGGCGGTATTCCTCAGGCCGGCCGGCCGGCCCCGGATCCTAGTAGACTTGGTCTCCAGCGGTAGCCAGAAAAATAGGTAAACCTTTTCACCCCAACGCCGCGGGACGCTGCAGCGCCCTCCTCTCCGGTGGCAGGTGGATGCCGCCTGCTGGCCGGCCGGCCCCTGGAGCCAGGTAGACCTGGTCTCCACCGGCCGCCCCGGAGAAGGGTAGACCTGTTCACCACCGCGCCGCAGGCCGCTGCAGAGCCCTCCCCTTCCGCCTGAAGAAGGATTCCGCCGGCCGGCCGGCCCCGGATCCGGGCAGGCCGGGTCTCCGGCGGCCGCCTTGGGGAATGGTAGACCTGTTAACCCCGAGACGTGGGCCGCTGCGGCGCCCTCAGCGGCGGCGGCGGGTGGATCCTGCCGGCCTGCCTAACCCAGAGCCGGGTAGACCCGGTCTCCGGGGGCTGCCAAAAAGAAAGGTAGGCCTGTTCACCCCGGCGCCACGGGCTGCTGCAGCCCCCTCCCCGCCGGCAGCAGGTGGATGCCGCCTGCCCGCCGGCCGGCCCCGGAACCGGGTTGACCACGTCTCAGGCTGCCGCCAAAAATGAAGTTTGACCTGTTCACCCCGGCGCCGCGGGCTGCTGCAGCGCACTCCCCGCCGGTGACAGGCGGATGCCGCCGGCCGGTCGGCCGGCCCCGGAGCCGGGTAGACCAGATCTCCGGCGACCGCAACGGAGAAGGGTAGACCTGTTCACCCCGGCGCCGAGGGCCGCAGCAGCGCCCTACTCACCGGCGTCAGGCGGATGCCGCTGGCCGGCCGGCCGGCCCCGGTGCCGGGTAGACCTGGTCTCCGGCGGATGCCCCGCTGAAGGGTAGACTTGTTCACCCCGGCACCGCGGGCCGCTGAAGCGCCCTCTCCGCCGGTTGCAGGTGGATGCCGCCGGCCAGCCGGCCCGGAGCCGGGTAGACATGGTCTCTAGCGGCCGCCCTGGAGAAGGGTAGACATGTTCACCCCAGTGCCGCAGGCAGCTGCAGCGCCCTCCCCTCCGGCCGCAGGCGTATGCCGCCTGCCGGCCGGCCGGCCCCAGAGCCGGGTAGACCCGGTCTTCGGCGGCCGAGACAGAGAAGGTTAGACCTGTTCACCCCGGCATCGCGGGCCGCTCCTGCGCCCTCCCAGCCGGCCGCAGGAGGATACCGATGGCCGGCCGGTCGGCCCCGGAGCCTGGTAGACCTGGTCTCCAGCGGCCGCGTCGGAGCCGGGTAGACCTTGTCTCCGGCTTCCGCAACGGAGAACAGTAGACCTGTTCACCACCGCGCCGCAGGCCGCTGCAGCGCCCTCCCCTTCCCCCTGAAGAAGGATTCCGCTGGCCGGCCGGCCGACTCCAAAGCCGGATAGACCGGGTCTCTGGCGGCCGCCTTGGGGAAGGGTAGATCTGTTCACCACCGCGCCGCTGGCCGTTACAGCCTCCTCCCCTTTCTGGCGAAAAGCAGACTTCGCCGGCCAGCCGGCCGGCCCCGGAGCCGGGTACACCTGGTCTCCGGCGCCCGCCACAAAGAAAGGTAGACCTGTTCACCCCGGCGCCACGGGCCGCTGCAGCGCCCTCCCCTTCCGGCAGAAGGCGGATGCCGCCGGCCGGCTGGCCGGCCCCGGAGCCGGGTAGACCTGGTCTCCAGCGGCCGCCCCGGAGCAGGGTAGACCTGTTTCACCTTGGAGCCGCGGGCCGATGCAGCGCCCTCCTTTCCGGCAAAAGGCGGATGCCGCCGGCCGGCCGGGTGGCCCCGGAGCCAGGTAGACCTGGTCTCCGGCGGCCGCCCCGCAGAAGGGTAGACCTGTTGTTCTGGGGACACATGGAAAGGAGGGGGGGTGGTAGCCCATCCCCCATAGAGGCCACATGGAAAGCACATGCTGCTGAGGCAAAGAGAGCAGGGGTCTCCTCTAGGAGCCTCCCCTGAGGCTGCGGGGACCAATCAGAGACCTGGGTTGTTGATTGACAGCCCAGGAAACCAATTAGAACGCTGTTTCACTTTTACAAATCACAGGAAAGAAGTTAGTTTTGTGTCTTTTTTTTCGGTGGGGGAGGAGAGAGGAGCTGGCAGGGGCTCCGGGTCCCAGCATGGGGCCCGGCCCGGGCTGAGCCCCAAGAGGAGGAAGGGCCCAGCCCCAGGATGACTCCCGGCCTGGGAAGGCCCCGGAGTGGACTCGGCTCTGACCCCAGCCCCGGCTCCGGCCCCGGCCCCGGCACGGGGCGAGGACAGCCTGGACTCGGGAATGCCCCGGAGCGGCTTCAGACTCGTGGGGAGCCCAGCCCGGCCCGGCCCGCCCCGGCCCGGCTAGGCTCGGCTCGGCTCGCCCCCAGCCCCGCACAGCCCCAGCGGGGGCTCGGCTCGCTCGGCCCGGCCCGCCCCGCGCGGCACGGCTCGGCTCGGTTTTCCTGCTCCATCTGGCATGGCCAAGCGTTCTGAGAAGTGGCCCCCCAGATGGCCACGTAGCTTCTTCACTGTCTGGATACAGACCCCAGCTGAGCACGCAGCAGAAGGAGGTCCAGCCATCTCCACCTGGTCCCCTGGTGGCCACGTTTTTTTCCAGCGTGGCTTCAGCATGGCTACTTCACTTTCTGGATACAAGTTTAAGTGCCTGGATAAGACTCTAGATCTCCTGAGCTCCCCAGAATGAAAGGAATAAAGCAAGAAAAATTACAGAAGTCAGTGAAATGAAGATAAAGTTCCTGATGGAAGAGATTGAAGAGATGCCACTGATAAGTAGCTGAAAACCTTTTTTTTGAGGGCTTAAGGGGACTTTGACTTTACTAAAATTCCTTTAAACTGTGAAATATACTTGGGGAGGCTAGGTGCTTGAGATGAAGACTTATTTTTTTGCTTCAGGGAAATGAAGCTCTCTCTGTTTTGGGACTGGAATATGAACAGAGACATTTGATAGAGAAAGAGATGAAGAGACTTTTGTGTTTTTGGCAGCCTGCCTTTAAAATGACACCCCATGTGTTTTTCAGCAACCCATATACAGCTCTGGAAGGACTGCAAAAACGGGAGGAAAAAATCATAATATGTAGTTTCCGGGTGGGTGCAGATTATGAGAGTGAGACACCCTCTAAGCCTAAACAAAAAGAAGGAGCTTCTCTCTCTTGATTGAACTGAAATGATTATTTAAGTGAACAACTGACCGAAGTTTTTTTTCTGTATGTTGCTGGTATGAGGAAAGGGGGAGGAGGGAATAATCTAGAAATCTCAATCTGAATTGTTTTGTGTTGTTAATAAATTTCTAGTTCCCTGTTTAAGCTTTGAGCCTGCTTTGTCTTTACTCCTAAACAAAATAAATATATTAAAAAAAAATAAATATATTAAAAAATATAATTAAATATATTAAAAATATATTAAAAAAAAAAATATATATATATATATAAACATATATATATATATATTTATATATATATTTATATATATATATATATATAAAAATATATATATATAAAATATATATATATATATAAATATATATATATAAAATATATATATATAAATATATATATATATATATATAAAAATATATATAAATATATATTAAAAATATAATTAAATATATTTAAAAAAATAAATATATTAAAATTGGCAAACCCCAGTCACACCGTGACACCTGTTCACCCCGGCGCCGCGGGCCGCTGCAGCGCCCTCCCCGCCGGCGGCAGGCGGATGCCGCCGGCAGGCCACCCGGCCCGTGGGCCGGGTAGACCTGGTCACCGGCAGCCGCCCCACAGAAGGGTAGACCTGTTCACCCAGCGCCGCGGGCCGCTGCAGCACCCTCCCCTCCAGCGGCAGTCTGATGCTGCGGGCCGGCCTGCCGGCCCTGGAGTCAGGTAGACCTGGTCTCCGGCGGCCGCCCCGGAGAAGGGTATACCTGTTCACTCCGGCGCTGCAAGCTGCTGCAGAGCCCTCCTCTCTGGCGGAAGGCGGATTCCGGCCGGCCGGCCGGCCCGCCCCGGAGCCGGGTAGACGTGGTCTCCGGCGGCCACCCCGGAGAAGGGTAGACCTGTTCACTCCGGAGCCGCGGGTTGCTGCAGCGCCCTCTCCGGGGGCAGCAGGTGGATCCCGCCGGCCGGCCGGCTCCGGAGCTGGGTAGACCTGGTCTCCGGTGGCAGCTACAAAGATAGGTAGACCTGTTCACCCCAGCGCCACGGGGCCGCTGCAGCGCCCTCCCCTCTGGCTGCAGGTGGATACTGCTGGCCGGCCAGCCGTCCCCGGAGCCGGGTAGACCTGGTCTCCGGCGGCCGACTCGGAGAAGAGTAGATCTGTTCACTCCGGTGCCGCGGGCCGCTGCAGCGCCCATCCCGCCGGCAACAGGCGGATGCCGCTGGCCGGCCGGCCGGCCCTGGAACCGGGTAGACCTGGTCTCCAGCGGCCGCACTGGGGAAGAATAGACCTCTTCACCCCGGCGCCGCGGGCCGCTGCAGCGCCATCCCCTTCCGGCGGCAGGCAGATGCCGCCGGCCGGCCTGCTGGCCCCGGAGCTGGGAAAACCTTGTCTCCGGCGGCCGCCCCAACGAAGGGTAGACCTGTTCACCCCGGCGCCACAGGCCGCTGCAGCACCCTCCCCATTGGCGGGAGGCGGAAGTTGCCGGCCTGCCGGCAGGCCACGGAGGCAGGTAGACCTGATCTTCACCGGCCGCCCCATAGAAAGTTAGACCTGTTCACCACCCCACCGCGGGCCGCAGCAACGCCCTCCCCTTCCAAAGGAAGGCAGATTCAGCCGGCCAGCCTGCTGGCCCCGGAGCCGGGAAGACATGGTCTCCGGCGGCCGCTACAAAGAAGGGTAGACCTGTTCACCCCGACGCCACGGGCCGCTGCAGAGCCCTCCCCACTGGCAGCAGGCGAATGGTGCCGGCCGGCCGGCAGGCCACGGAGCCAGGTAGACCTGGTCTCCGGCGGCCACCCCGGAGAATGGTAGACCTGTTCATTCCGGCACTGCGGGCCGCTGCAGCGCCCTCTCTGCCAGCGGCAGGGGGATGCCGATGGCCGGCCAGCCGGCCGAGGAGCCGGGTAGACCTGGTATCTTGCGGCCCCCCTGGAGAAGGGGAGACCTGTTCACCCCGGCGCCGCAGGCGCTGCAACGCCCTCCCCTCCGCCAAAAGGCAGATGACGCTGGCCCGCCGGCCGGCCCCGGAGGCGGGTAGACATGGTCTACGGCGACCGCCCCAGAGAAGGGTTAGACCTGTTCACCAAACGCCACGGGCCGGTGCAGCTCCCTCCCCTTCAGCGACAGGTGGATCCTGCCTGACGGCCAGCCCCGGACCAGGGTAGACCTGGTCTCCGGCGCTCGCCCCGAAGAAGGGTAGACCTGTTCACCCTGGCACCGCAGGCCGCGGCAGCGCCCTCCCCGCCGGCAGCAGGCGGTTGCTGACGGCCGGCCGAGCGGCCCCAAAGCCAGGTAGACCTGGTGTCTGGCGGCCGCCCCGGAGAAGGGTAGACCTGTTCACCCCGGCGCTGCGGGCCGCTTCAGCGCCCTCCCCACTGGCGGCAGGCGGATGCCAATGGCGGGCAGGCCGGCCCCGGAGCCAGGTAGACCTTGTCTCCGGCGGCCGACCCGGAGAAGTGTAGACCTGTTTACCCCGCCGCCCCGGTCCACTGCAGCGCTCTCCAGGCCGGCAGCAGGCAGATGCAGCCGGCCAGCCGAGCGGCCCCGAAACCAGGTAGACCTTGTCTCCGGCGGCCGCCCCGGAGAAGGGTAGACCTGTTCACCCCAGAGCCGCGGGTCGCTGCAGCGCCCTCCAGGCCGGCAGCAGGCGGATGCAGCCGGCCAGCCGAGCGGCCCCGGAGCCAGGTAGACCTGGTCTCCGGCGGCCGCCCTGGAGAAGGGTAGACTTATTCATCCCGGAACTGCGGGCCGCTGCAGCGCCATCCCTGCCAGCGCCAGGCAGATGCCGATGGCCGGCCGGCCGCCCCGTAAGCCGGGTAGACCTGGTCTCTGGCGACAGCCCAGGAGAAGGGTAGACCTGTTCACCCCGGCACCGCAGGCCGCTGCAACGCCCTCCCCGCCGGCAACAGGCAGATGCCGCCAGCCAGCCGGGCGGCCCCGAATGCGGGTATACATGGTCTCTGGCGACCGCCCCGGAGAAGGGTTAGACCTGTTCACTCAGCGCCGCGGGCCGGTGCAGCTCCCTCCCCTCCGGCGGCAGGCAGATGCCGCCGGCCGGCCTGCTGGCCCCGGAGCTGGGAAAACCTTGTCTCCGGCGGCCGCCCCAACGAAGGGTAGACCTGTTCACCCCGGCGCCACAGGCCACTGCAGCACCCCCCGCCATTGGCGGGAGGCGGAAGTTGCCGGCCTGCCGGCAGGCCACAAAGCCAGGTAGACCTGATCTTCAACGGCCGCCCCATAGAAGCTTAGAACTGTTCACCATCCGCCGCGGGCCGCAGCAACGCCCTCCCCTTCCAAAGGAAGGCAGATTCAGCCAGCCGGCCTTCTGGCCTTGGAGTCGGGAAGACATGGTCTCCGGCGGCCGCTACAAAGAAGGGTAGACTTGTTCACCCCGGCGCCACGGGCCGCTGCTGCGCCCTCCCCACTGGCAGCAGGCGAATGGTGCCGGCCGGCCGGCAGGCCACGGAGCCAGGTAGACCTGGTCTCCGGCTGCCACCCCTCAGAATGGTAGACCTGTTCATTCCTGGCACTGCGGGCCGCTGCAGCGCCCTCTCTGCTGGCGCCAAGGGGATTCCTATGGCCGGCCGGCCGGCCGAGGAGCCGGGTAGACCTGGTATCTTGCAGCCCCCCTGGAGAAGGGTAGACCTGTTCACCCCGGCGCCGCAGGCGCTGCAACGCCCTCCCCTCCGCCAACAGGCAGATGACGCTGGCCCGCCGGCCGGCCCCGGAGGCGGGTAGACATGGTCTACGGCGACCGCCCCGGAGAAGGGTTAGACCTCTTCACCAAACGCCGCGGGCCGGTGCAGCTCCCTCCCCTTCAGCGGCAGGTGGATCCCGCCTGACGGCCAGCCCCGGACCAGGGTAGACCTGGTCTCCGGCGCTCACCCCGAAGAAGGGTAGACCTGTTCACCCCGGCGCCGCGGGCCGCGGCTGCGCCCCCCCCGCCGGCGGCAGGCGGTTGCTGACGGCCGGCCGAGCGGCCCCGGGAGCCAGGTAGACCTGGTGTCTGGCGGCCGCCCCGGAGAAGGGTAGACCTGTTCAACCCGGCGCTGCGGGCCGCTTCAGCGCCCTCCCCGCTGGCAGGAGGCAGATGCCAATGGCCGGCAGGCCAGCCCCGGAGCCAGGTAGACCTTGTCTCGGCGGCCGCCGGGAGAAGGGTAGACCTGTTTACCCCAGCGCCCCGGTCCGCTGCAGCGCCTTCCAGGCCGGCAGCAGGCGGATGCAGCCGGCCAGCCGAGCGGCCCCGGAGCCAGGTAGACCTGGTCTCCGGCGGCCGCCCTGGAGAAGGGTAGACTTATTCATCCCGGAACTGCGGGCCGCTGCAGCGCCATCCCTGCCAGCGGCTGGCAAATGCCGATGGCCGGGCTCCCGCCCCGGAAGCCGGGTAGACCTGGTCTCTGGCGAAAGCCCAGGAGAAGGGTAGACCTGTTAACCCCGGCGCCACGGGCCGCTGCAGCGCCCTCCAGGCCGGCAGCAGGCGGATGCAGCCGGCCAGCCGAGCGGCCTCGACACCAGGTAGACCTTGTCTCCGGCGGCCGCCCCGGAGAAGGGTAGACCTGTTCACCCCAGAGCCGTGGGTTGCTGCAGCGCCCTCCCCGTTGGCAACCGGCAGATGCCGCCAGCCAGCCGGCCGGCCTCGAATGCGGGTAGACATGGTCTCTGGCGACCGCGCCGGAGAAGGGTTAGACCTCTTCACCCAGCGCCGCGGGCCGGTGCAGCTCCCTCCCCTCCGGCAGCAGGCGGATACCGCCAGCCGGCCTGCCGGCCCCGGAGCTGGGTAAACCTTGTCTCTGGCGGCCGCCCCGGAGAAGGGTAGACCTGTTCACCCAAGAGCCGCGGGTCACTGCAGCACTTTCCCCACCGGCGGCAGGCGGATTCCGCCGGCCGGCCCACTGGCCACGGAGGCGGGTAGACCTGGCCTCTGGCGGCCAACCCAGAGAAGGGTAGAGCTGTTCACCCCGGCGCTGCGAGCTGCTGTAGCGCCCTCCCCGCCGGCAACAGGCGGATGCCGCCGTCCGGCCGGACGGCCCCCGAGCCAGGTACACATGGTCTCCGGCGGCCGCCTCGGAGAAGGGTAGACCTGTTCACCCAGCGCCGCGGGCCGCTGCAGCTCCCTCCCCTCCGGCGGCAGGCAGATGCCGCCAGCCAGCCTGCTGGCCCCAGAGCTGGGAAAACCTTGTCTCCGGCGGCCGCCCCAACGAACGGTAGACCTGTTCACCCCGGCGCCACAGGCCGCTGCAGCACCCTCCCCATTGGCGGGAGGTGGAAGTTGCCGGCCTGCCGGCAGGCCACGGAGGCAGGTAGACCTGATCTTCAGCGGCCGCCCCATAGAAAGTTAGACCTGTTCACCACCCCGCCGCGGGCCGCAGCAACGCCCTCCCCTTCCAAAGGAAGGCAGATTCAGCCGGCCAGCCTGCTGGCCCCGGAGCCGGGAAGACATGGTCTCCGGCGGCCGCTACAAAGAAGGGTAGACCTTTTCACCCCGACGCCACGGGCCGCTGCAGAGCCCTCCCCACTGGCAGCAGGCGAATGGTGCCGGCCGGCCGGCAGGCCACGGAGCCAGGTAGACCTGGTCTCCGGCGGCCACCCCGGAGAATGGTAGACCTGTTCATTCCGGCACTGCGGGCCGCTGCAGCGCCCTCTCTGCCGGCGGCAGGGGGATGCCGATGGCCGGCCAGCCGGCCGAGGAGCCGGGTAGACCTGGTATCTTGCAGCCCCCCTGGAGAAGGGGAGACCTGTTCACCCCGGTGCCGCAGGCGCTGCAACACCCTCCCCTCCGCCAACAGGCAGATGACGCTGGCCCGCTGGCGGCTCCGGGAGGCGGGTAGACATGGTCTACGGCGACCGCCCCGGAGAAGGGTTAGACCTGTTCACCAAACGCCACGGGCCGGTGCAACTCCCTCCCCTTCAGCGGCAGGTGGATCCCGCCTGACGGCCGGCCCCGGACCAGGAAAGACCTGGTCTCCGGCGCTCACCCCGAAGAAGGGTAGACCTGTCCACCCGGCGCTGCAGGCCGCTTCAGCGCCCTCCCGCTGGCGGCAGGTGTATGCCAATGGCCGGCAGGCCAGCCCGGAGCCAGGTAGACCTGGTCTCGGCGGCCGCCCCAAAGACGGGTAGATCTGTTCACCCCGGCGCCACGGGCCGCTGCAGCGCCCTCCAGGCCGGCAGCAGGCGGATGCAGCCAACCAGCCGAGCGGCCCCGGAGCCAGGTAGACCTGGTCTCTGGCGGCCTCCTGGAGAAGGGTAGACTTATTCACCCTGGCGCCGCGGTCCGCTTCAGCGCCGTCCCGCTGGCGGCATGCGGAAGCAATGGCCGGCCGGGCTGGCCCCGGAGCCAGGTATACCTAGTCTCCGGCGGCCGCCCGGAGAAGGGTAGACCTGTTCACATCCCGCGCTGCAGGCCGCTGGCGCGCCTCTCGCCAGCGGCAGGCGGATGCCGGCCGGCCGGCCGGCCGCCTCGACCCAGGTAGACCTGGTCTCTGGCGGACGCCCGGAGAAGGGTAGACCTGCACACGGCGCCGCAAGCCGCTGCAGCGCCCTCCCCCGCCGGCTGGAGGCCGGCCGGCCTCAGAGCTGGGTAGTCCTGGTCTCCGGCGGCCGCGAGGAATTGTAGACCTGTTCACGCCGGCTCCGTGGGGCTGCAGCGCCCCGGGCGGCGACAGGTGGATCTCACGCCGGCCGGCCCCGGAGCTGGTTAGACCATGTCTCCGGCAGCCGCCCGGAGAAGGGTAGATCTGTTCACCGCCACGCCACGGGCCGCTGCAGCGCCCTCCCGGCTGGCGGCAGGCGGATTCCAATGGCCGGGCAGACGACCCAGGAGCCGGGTAGACCTGGTCTCCGGCGGCCGCCCCAGAGAAGGGTAGACCTGTTCAACCCGGCGCTGCAGGCGCATTCCGCCGGCTGGACGGCCGGTCGCGGAAACGGGTAGACATGGTCTCCGGCAGCCGACTCCGCAGAAGGGTAGACCTGTTCACCCGGCGCCGCAGGCCGCTGCAGCGCCCTCTCCGCCGTCAGCAGGCGGATGCCGCCGGCCGGCCGGCCTGCCTCGAGCCGGGTACGCCTTGTCTCCGGCGGCCGCCAGAAAGGAAGGTAGACCTGTTCGCCCCAGAGGCATAGGCCGCTGCAGCACCCTCCAGGCCGACGGCAGGCGGATACCGCTGGCCTGCCGGTCAGCCCCAGAGCCAGGTAGAACTGGTCTGTGGCGGCCGCCTTGGAGAAGTGCAGACCTGTTCACCCCAGCTGAGCGGGCCGCTGCAGCGTCCTCCCCGCCTGCAGCAGGCGGATTCTGCCGGTCGGCCGTCCCCGCAGCCAGGTAGACCTGGTCTCCAGCGGCAGCCCCGGAGAAGGGTAGACCTGTTCACCCCGGCGGCGTGGGCCGCTGCAGTGTCCTCCCGCCGGCGGCAGACGGATGTCCGCTGGCCGGCCGAGCGGCCCCAAAACAGGGTAGATCTGGTCTCCGGCGGCCGCTAAAGAAGGGTAGACCTGTTCACTGCCGCGCCGCGGGCCGCTGCTGCCTCCCCTTCCAACGGAAGGCGGATAATGCCGGCCGGCCGGCCAGCCCCGGCCGGGTAGAACTGGTCTCTGGCGGCCGCCCGGAGAAGGGTAGGCCTGTTCACTTCAGCGCCGCGAGCCACTGCAATGACCTCCCCTCCAGTGACAGGCGGATTGCGCCGGCCGGCCGGCCAGCCCCAAAGCCAGGTAGACCTGGTCTCCGGCGGCCCCCTAGCCGGGTAGACCTGGTCTCCGGCGGCCGCTACAAAGAAGGGTAGACCTTCACTCCGGGCGCCACGGGCCGCTACAGCGCCCTCCCCACCAAGGGCAGGTGGATGCCGCCGGCTGGACGGCCGCCCCCGAACCGGGTAGACATGGTCTCCGGCAGCCGATTCAGCAGAAGGGTAGACCTGTTCACTCCCGGGGCGCCGCGGGCCGCTGCAGCGCCCTCTCCGCCGCCGGCAGGCAGATGCCGCGGCCAGCGGCCGGCCGGCCCCGAGCCGTAGACCTGGTCTCCGCGGCCGCTACAAAGAAGGGTAGACCTTTTCACCGGGGCGCCACGGGCCGCCACAGCGCCCTCCCCACTGGCGACACAGGCGGATGCTGCCAGACGGCCGGCCTGCCCCGAGAGCCGGTAGACCTGGTCTCCAACGGCCGACCCGGAGTAGGGTAGACCTGTTCACCCGAGCGCGCGGCCGCTGCAGCGCCTCCGTCAGGCGGCAGGCAGCTTCAGCTGGCCAGCTGCCCGGCCCCCGAGCCGGGTAGAACTGGTCTCCGGCGGCCGCCCCGGTGAAGAGTAGGCCTGTTCACCCCGGGAGCCGCGAGCCGCTGCAACGACCTCCCGCCGGTGGCAGGGGGATCATGCCGGCTGGCCTGCCCCGAGCCGGGCAGACCTCGCCACCCGGCGGCCGCCCAGAGAAGGGTAGACCTGTTCACGTCTGCGCCGCGGCCGCTGCAGCGCCTCCTCCGGCGGCAGGTGGATGGAGTCAACCCACCGGCAGGCGGGCGGAGGCAGGTAGATCATTGTCTCCATCAGCCGCCAAAAAGAGGGGTAGACCTGTTCACCCGGCGCCGCGGGCCGCTGCAGCGCCTCCCTGGCGGCAGGTGGATGCTTCGGCTGGCCGGCCGGCCCAGGAGCTGCGAGAGACCGGGTCTCATTGGGCCGCCCCAGGGAAGGGTAGACCTGTTCACCCCAGCGCCGCGGACCACTGCAGCACCCTCCAGCCAGCGACAGGCGGATGCTGCCACGCCAGCCGCCCCGGATCCGGGTAGACCTGGTCTCCGGGGGCAGACCCAGAGAAGGGTAGACCTGTTCACCCCCGAGACGCTGGCCACTGCAGCGCCTTTGCCGGGCAGCGGCAGGTGGATCCTGCGGTCGGCCAGCCCTGGGAGCTGGGTAGACTTGGTCTCTGGCGGCCGCCACAAACAAAAGGTAGACCTGTTTACCCGGGTAGGCCGGGCCGCAGAAGCGCAGACCACGCGGGCCACAGGCGATCCTCCGCTGGCCGGGCCGGCCGGTTCCTCCGACCCAGGTGGACCTGGTCTCCGGCTGCCGCCACAAAGAAAGGTAGACCTGTTCACCACTGGCGCTGGCGGGCCGCTTCAGCGCCCTCCCCCGCCGGTGACAGGCGGATGCTGCCGCCAGCTGGCTGGCTCCAGAGCCGGGTAGACCTGTTCACCCCGAGCCGCGGCCACGCAGCGCCTTCGCAGGCGGCGGCAGGAAGATCTCGCCTGCTGGCCGCCCCACAACCAGGTAGACCTGGTCTCCGGCGGCCGCCAGAAAGAAGGGTAGACTTGTTCACCCCCGAGCCGCGGGCCGCAGCAGCACCCTCTTTCTCTAACGGGAAGGCGGATGCCGCCGCCAGCCAATAAGCCCCGGGAGCCGGGAAGACTTTTGCTCCCGGCGGGCGCCCTGGAGAAGGGTAGACCTGTTCACCCAGCGCCGCGGGCCGCTGCAGCTCCTCCTCATGCGGCAGGCGGATGCCGCCGGCTGGCCTGCCGCCCCGAGCCGGTAGACCTGGCCCACGGCCGCCCGGAGAAGGGGAGACCTGTTCACCCGGCGCGCGGCCACTGCATGCGCCTCCCCGCCGCAACAGGCGGATGCCGCTAGCCGGCCGCTGCCCGAGCCGGGTAGACATGGTCTCCGGCGGCCGCCCGGAGAAAGGGTAGACCGGTTCACCTTGAACGCTGGCTGGCAGCGCTGCCCAGTGCGGCAGGGGATCCTGCCGCCGCTGGCCCCGGGAGCCGGGTGGCCTGGTCTCCCGCGCCAACTGGAGAAGGGTAGACCTGTTCACCCGAGCAAGGGCCGCTGACGCCCTCGCAAGGAAGGAGATCCCGCCGCCGGCCGGCCCGGAGCCGGGTAGACATTCTCGGGGCGGCCGCCTGAAGAAGGGTAGACCTGTTCACCCCGCGCCATGGCGCTGCAGGCCTCCCGCCGCAGCAGGCGGATGCCGGCCAGCCAGCGGCCGCCGGTCCAGGTGAGACCTGGTCTCCGGCGCCTCGAGAAGGGTAGACCTGTTCACCACGCGCCACGGGCCGCTGAGCGCCTCCCATGCGGCAGGCGGATGCGCCGCCGGCCGCGGCCTGAGCCGGTAGACCGGCTCCTGCGGCCCCCGAGAAGGGTAGACCTGTTCACCCTGGCGCGCGGCCGCTGCAGCCCCTCTGCCGGCGGCAGGCGGTTGCTGACGGCCGGCCGAGCGGCCCCAGCCAGGTAGACCTGGTGTCTGGCGGCCGCCCGGAGAAGGGTAGACCTGTTCACCCCGGCGCTGCGGCCGCTCAGCGCCCCCCCTGGCAGAAGGCGATGCCAATGGCCGGCAGGCCGCCCGAGCCAGGTAGACCTTGTCTCCGGCGCCGCCCGGAGAAGGGTAGACCTGTTTACCCCAGCGCCCGGTCCGCTCAGCGCCTCCAGGCCGGCAGCAGGCGGATGCAGCCGCCAGCCGAGCGGCCCCGAGCCAGGTAGACCTGGTCTCGGCGGCCGCCTGGAGAAGGGTAGACTTATTCATCCTGGAACTGCGGCGCTGCAGCGCCATCCTGCCAGCGCGGCAATGCCGTGGCGGCGCCGCCCGGAGCCGGGTAGACCTGGTCTCTGGCGAAGCCCAGGAGAAGGGTAGACCTGTTCACCCCGGCGCCACGGCCGCTGCAGCGCCTCCAGCTGGCACAGGCGGATGCGCCGGCCAGCCGGCGGCCTCGAACCGGTAGACCTGTCTCCGGCGGCCGCCCGGAGAAGGGTAGACCTGTTCACCCAGCGCCGGGCGTGCAGCCCTCCCCTGGCAACGGCGATGCCGCCAGCCAGCCGGCCGGCCCGAGCGGGTAGACTGGTCTCGGCGCCGCCCGAGAAGGGTAGACCTTTCACCCAGGCCGCGGCGTGCAGCTCCCCCCGGCGGCAGGCGGATCCAGCCGGCCTGCCGGCCCGGAGCTGGTAACCTTGCCTGGCGGCCGCCCGAGAAGGGTAGACCTGTTCACCCAGGCCGCGGTCGCTGCAGCCTTCCCCCGGCACAGGCGATTCCGCCGCCGGCCACTGGCCCGGAGCGGGTAGACCTGGTCTCGCGCCGCCCGGAGAAGGGTAGACCTGTTCACCCGCGCTGGCCGTGCAGCCCTCCCCGCCGGCACAGGCGATGCCGCCGGCCGCGGCCCCGAGCCGGACCTGTCTCCGGCGGCCGCCCGAGAAGGGTAGACCTGTTCACCAGCGCCGCCACCCTGCGCAGCAGTGCCGCGCGCCGCTCCCCCCTTGGGCGGGAGTGCGGAAGGCCGCTGCCCGGGGGGGCCGCAGGCCACGGAGGCAGGTAGACCTGATCTCCGGCGGCCACCCCGGAGAAGGGTAGACCTGTTCATTCCGGCACTGAGGGCCGCTGCAGCGCTCTCTGCCGGCGGCAGGGGATGCCGATGGCCGGCCGCCGGCCGAGGAGCCGGGAACCTGGTATCTTGCGCCCCCTGGGAAGGGAGACCTGTTCACCCCGGGCCGCAGGCGCTGCAACGCCTCCTCCGCCAACAGGCAGATGACACTGGCCTGCTGGCCGGCCCGGAGGGGGTAGACATGGTCTACGGCGACCGCCCGAGAAGGGTTAGACCTGTTCACCAAACGCCCGGGCCGGTGCACTCCTCCCCTTCAGCGGCAGGTGGATCCCGCCTGACGGCCGGCCCCGACCAGGGTAGACCTGGTCTCCGGCGCTCCCCGAAGAAGGGTAGCCTGTTCACCCCGGGCCGCAGGCCGAGCGCCCCGCGGCGGCAGGGTTGCATGCCGGTGGCCGAGCCCCGAGCCAGGTAGACCTGGTTCGGCGGCCGCCCAGACAGGGTAGATCTGTTCACCCGGCGCCACGGCCGCTCAGCGCCTCCGCCGCGGCAGGCGATGCCAATGCCGAGCGGCGCCCGAGCCAGGTAGACCTGGTCTCGGCGCCTCCTGAGAAGGTAGACCTGTTCACCCTGGCCCAGGCCGCTCAGCGCCTCCCGGCCGGCAGCAGCGATGCGCCGGACCGGGCCCTGAGCCAGGTATACCTAGTCCCGGCGGCGCCCGAGAAGGGTAGACCTGTTCACCACCGCGCAGGCCGCTGAGCGCCTCCTCGCCGCGCAGGCGGATGCCGCCGGCCGGCCGGCCTCGGAGCCAGGTAGACCTGGTCTCTGGCGGACGCCCCGGAGAAGGGTAGACCTGTTCACACCGGCGCCGCAAGCCGCTGCAGCGCCCTCCCCGCCGGCTGGAGGCAGATGCCGCCTCACGGCCCGAGCTGGGTAGTCCTGGCTCCGGCGGCCGCCGGGAAGTGTAGACCTGTTCACCCTGGCCCTGGGCCGCTGCAGCGCCCTCGCCGGTGGCGACAGGTGGATCCCGCCGGCCGGCCGGCCCCGGAGCTGGTTAGACCATGTCTCCGGCAGCCGCCCTGGAGAAGGGTAGATCTGTTCACCGCCGCGCCACGGGCCGCTGCAGCGCCCTCCCGGCTGGCGGCAGGCGGATTCCAATGGCCGGGCAGACGACCCTGGAGCCGGGTAGACCTGGTCTCTGGCGGTCGCCCAGAAGGGTAGACCTGTTCAACCCGGCGCTGCAGGCGCATTCCGCCGGCTGGACGGCCGTCGCGGAAACGGTAGACATGGTCTCCGGCAGCCGACCGCAGAAGGGTAGACCTGTTCACCCCGGCGCCGCAGGCCGCTGCAGCGCCCTTCCGCCGTCAGCAGGCGGATGCCGCCGGCCGCCTGCCTCGAGCCGGGTACGCCTTTTGTCTCCGGCGCGCCAGAAAGGAAGGTAGACCTGTTCGCCCCAGAGGCATAGCCGCTGCAGCACCCTCCAGGCCGACGGCAGCGGATACCGCTGGCCTGCCGGTCAGCCCCAGAGCCAGGTAGAACTGGTCTGTGGCGGCCGCCTGGAGAAGTGCAGACCTGTTCACCCCAGCTGAGCGGGCTGCAGCGCCCTCCCGCCTGCAGGCGGATCTGCCGGTCGGCCGCCCGCAGCCAGGTAGACCTGGTCCCAGCGCAGCCCCGAGAAGGGCAGACCTAGTCACCCCGGCGTGGGCCGCTGCAGTGTCCTCCGCCGCGGCAGACGGATGTCGTGGCCGAGCGGCCCCAAAACAGGGTAGATCTGGTCTCCGTGCCGCTACAAAGAAGGGTAGACCTGTTCACTGCCGCGCCGCGGGCCGCTGCAGCTCCTCCCCTTCCAACGGAAGGCGGATAATGCGCCGGCCGGCCAGCCCCGGCCGGGTAGAACTGGTCTCGCGGCCGCCGAGAAGGGTAGGCCTGTTCACTTCAGCGCCGCGAGCCACTGCAATGACCTCCCTCCAGTGACAGGCGGATTGCGCGGCCGGCCGGCCAGCCCCAAGCCAGGTAGACCTGGTCTCCGGCGGCCGGCCCCCTAGCGGGTAGACCTGGTCTCGGCGGCGCTACAAGAAGGGTAGACCTTTTCACTCCGGCGCCACGGGCCGCTCAGCGTCCCCACTCAGGGCAGGTGGATGCCGGCTGGACGGCCGTCCCCGAACCGGGTAGACATGGTCTCCGGCAGCCGATTCGCAGAAGGGTAGACCTGTTCACCCCGGCGCCGCGGGCCGCTGCAGCGCCCTCTCCGCCGCGGCAGGCAGATGCCGCGCCAGCCGGCCGGCCGGCCCGAGCCGGAGACCTGGTCTCCGGCGGCCGCCAAAGAAGGGTAGACCTTTTCACTCCGGCGCCACGGGCCGCCAGCGCCCTCCCCACTGGCGACAGGCGGATGCTGCCAGACGGCCGGCCTGCCCCGAGCCGGGAGACCTGGTCTCCACGGCCACCGAGAGGGTAGACCTGTTCACCCAGCGCCGCGGCCGCTGCAGCTCCCCCTCATGCGGCAGGCGGATGCCGCGGCTGGCTGCCGGCCCGGAGCCGGGTAGAACTGGTCTCCGGCCGCCCCGGTGAAGAGTAGCCTGTTCACCCCGGAGCCGCGAGCCTGACGCCTCCCGCCGGTGGCAGGTGGATCCCGCCGCTGGCCTGCCCCGAGCCGGGCAGACCTCGCCTCTGGCGGCCGCCCAAGAAGGGTAGACCTGTTCACGCCGCGCCCACGGGCGCTGCAGCGCCCTCCGCCGCGGCAGGTGGATGGCGTCAACGCACGCCAGCCTTGGAGCAGGCTAGAGCTGTCTCCATCAGCCGCCAAAAGAGGGTAGACCTGTTCACCCCGGCGCGCGGGCCGCTGCAGCCCTCCCTTGGCACAGGTGGATGCCGGCCGGCCGGCCGGCCCAGGAGCGCGTAGCCGGGTCTCAGGTGGGCCGCCCAGGGAAGGTAGACCTGTTCACCCCAGCGCCGCGGACACTGCAGCACCCTCCCAGCCAGCGCAGGCGGATGCCAGCCGGCCAGCCGCCCCGGATCCGGTAGACCTGGTCTCCGGGGCAGACCCAGAGAAGGGTAGACCTGTTCACCCAGGACGCTGGCCACTGCAGCTCTCGCCGGCAGCGCAGGTGATCCCCAGGTCGGCCAGCCCGGAGCTGGGTAGACCTGGTCTCCCGGCGCCGACAAACAAAAGGTAGACCTGTTTACCCGGCGCCTGGGCCCAGAAGCGCAGACCACGCCGACAGGCGGATCGATGGCCGGCCGGCCGGTCCGACCCAGGTGGACCTGGTCTCCGGCTGCCGACAAGAAAGGTAGACCTGTTCACCCGGGCCCGGGCCGCTGCAGCGCCCTCCCGGGGCCCGGGGGACAGGCGGATGGCCGGCCAGTGGCTGGCTCCAGAGCCGGGTAGACCTGTTCACCCCGGCCGGGCCGCTGCAGCGCCCCTCCGCGGCGGCAGGAAGATCCGCCTGCGGCCGGCCCACAACCAGGTAGACCTGGTTCCGGCACCGCCAGAAAGAAGGGTAGAAACCCGTCACCCCGAGCGCGGCCGCAGCAGCACCCTCTCTAACGGAAGGCGGATGCCGCCGGCCAGCCATCCCGGAGCCGGAAGACTTTGTCTCGTTGCCTTGGAGAAGGGTAGGCCTGTTCACCCTGGCGCCACGAGCTGCTGCAACGCCCTCCTCCCGGCACCAGGCAGATGCCGCTGTCCGGCCGCCTGGCCCGGAGCCGGGTAGACCTGGTCTCCTGCAGCCGCCACAAAGAAATGTAGACCTGTTCACCCCGGCGCCGCGGGCTGGCTGCAGCGCACTCTCCGCCCGGCCACAGGCGAATTCCGCTGGTAGGTTGGCGGCCCGCAGCCAGGCAGACCTGGTCTCTGGCGGCCGTCCCGGAGAAAGGTAGCCTGTTCACCCCGGCCTCGCAGGCCGCAGCAGCGACCTCCCCTTCCAGCAGAAGGCGTGGATTCCGCGGCTGGCCTGCCTGCTCCCGGAGCTGGGTAGACCTGGTCTCCGGCTGCCACCACAAAGAAGGTTAGACCTGTTCACCCCGGCGCCACGGGCCGCTGCAGCGCCCTCTGCGCCGGCGACAGGCGGGTGCCGGCCAGCTGGCCGACCCCAGAGCCGGGTAGCCCTGGTCTCCGGCGCCGACCCGGAGAAGGGTAAACCTGTTAACCCCGGCGCCGCGCCGCTGCAGCGCCCTCCCTTTCCGCCAGGAGGCGGATTCCGATGGCCAGCCGGCTGGCCCCGGAGCCGGGAAGACCTGGTCTCCGGCGACCGCCACAAAAAAGGGTAGGCCTGTTCACCACGGCGCCACGGACAGCGCCCCTCATGCGGCAGGCAAATGCCACCGGCCGGCCAGCCCGCACGGATCCGGTTAAACCTGGTCTCCGTTTGCCGCCACGGAGAAAGGTAGACCTGTTCACCTAGGCGCTGCCGGCCGCTGCAGCTCACTCCCCTCCTGCGGCAGGTGGATGCTGCCGGCCGGCCGGCGGTCCTGCAGCTGGGTAGACTTGGTCTACAGCAGCCGCCCCGGAGAAGGGTAGACCTGTTCACCCCGGCGCGGCGGGCCGCTACAGTGCCCTCCCTGCCGGCAATATGCGGATGCCGCCAGACGGCCTGCCGGCTCCAGAGCCGGGTAAACATGGTATCCGGCGGCAATCCCGGAAAAGGGTAGACCTGTTCACCCAGAGACGCGGCCTGCTGCAGCTCCCTCCCCTCATGCGGCAGGCGGATGCCACCGCCCGGCCTGCCGGCCCCGGAGCCGGGTAGACCTGGTCTCCGGCTGCCGACTGGGAGAAGGTTAGACCTGTTCACCCTGGAGCCGCGGGCCGCTGCAACACCCTCGCCAGCGGACGCAGGTGGATCCCACCAGCCGGCCAGCCCCGGAGAAGGGTAGACATGTTATCCGGCGGCCGCCCTGGAGAAGGGTTGACCTGTTCATCCCAGCGTTGCGGGCAGCTACAGTGCCCTCCCCGCCGGCAACAGGCGGATGCCGCCAGACGGCCGGCCGGCTCCAGAGCTGAGTAAACATGGTATCCGGCAGCAATCCCGGAGAAGGGTAGACCTGTTCACCCAGCGACGCGGCCTGCTGTAGCTCCCTCCCCTCATGCGGCAGGCGGATGCCACCGACCGGCGTGCCGGCCCCGGAGCCGGGTAAACCTGGTCTCCGGCGGCCGCAACGAAGAAGGGTAGACCTGTTCACCCTGGCGCCGCGGGCCACTGCAGCACCCTCCTCTGCGTCGGCAGGCGGATGCTGCCGGCCGGCCGGCCGGCCCTGGAGCCTGGTAAACCTGGTCTCCGGCAGCCGCAACGAAGAAGGGAAGACCTGATCACCCTAGAGCCGCGGGCCACTGCAGCGCCCTCGCCGGCAGCGGCAGGTGGATCCCGCCGGCCCCGGAGCACGGTAGACCTGTTCAGCCCGGAGCTGCGGGCTGCTACAGCGCTCTCGCCGACGCCGGATGGCGGATTCCGCCGGCCGGCCGGCCGGCCCGGAGCCGGGTAGACCTGTGGCGCCGGCGGCTGCCACAAAGAAGGGTAGACCTGTTTACCCCGGCGCCACAGGCCGCAGCAGAGCCCTCCACGCCGGCGGCAGGTGGATCCCGCCGGCCGGCTGGCCATGGACCCAGGTAGACCTGGTCTCTGGCGGCCGACTTGGAGAAGGGTAGAGCTGTTCACCACGGCGACGCGGGCCGCCGCAGCGCCCTCCCTGCCGGCCGCGGCCGGATGCTGCGGCCGGCCCGGCTGGCCCCAGAGCTGGGTAGACCTGGTTTCGGCGGCCGACCCGGAAAAGGGTAGACCTGTTCACCCCAGCGCCGGGCCGCTGCAGCGCCCTCCCGCCGCCGGCCGGCGGATGCTACGGGCCGGCCAGCCGGCCCCAGACCCGCGTAGGTTTGGTCTCCGGCAACCGTCTTGGAGAAGGGTAGGCCTGTTCAGCCTGGCGCCACGAGGCGCTGCAATGCCCTCCCCCCCGGCACCAGGCAGATGCCGCCGTCTGGCTGCCTGGCCCCGGTGCCGGGTAAACCTGGTCTCCGGCGGACGCCACAAAGAAATGTAGACCTGTTCACCCCGGCGCCGCGGGCCGCTGCAGCGCACTCCTCGCCGGCCACAGGCGGATTCCGCTGGTAGCCCGGCCGGCCCCGCAGCCAGGCAGACCTGGTCTCTGGTGGCCGCCTCCGAGAAAGGTAGACCTGTTCACCCCGGCGCCGCGGGCCGCTGCAGCGCCCTCCCCTTCCAGCAGAAGGCGGATTCAGCCGGCTGGCCGGCCTGCTCCGGAGCTGGGTAGACCTGGTCTCCGGCTGCCGCCACAAAGAAGGTTAGACCTGTTCACCCCAGCGCCACGGGCCGCTGCAGCTCCCTGTGCACTGGCGACAGGCGGGTGCCGCCGGCCAGCTGGCCAGCCCCAGAGCCGGGTAGACCTGGTCTCCGGCGCCGGCCCGGAGAAGGGTTGACCTGTTGACCCCGGCGCCGCGGGGTGCTTCAGCGCCCTCCCCGCCAGCAGGAGGCGGATGCCGCTTTCCGGCTGTCTTTACCCAGAGCTGGGAAGACCTGGTCATCGGCGGCTGACCCGGAGAAGGGTAGACCTGTTCACCCCGGCGCCGTGGGCCGCTGCAGCGCCCTCGCCGCCGGTGGCAGGCGGATGCCGCCAGCCAGCCGGCCGGACCCGGAGCCGGGTAGACCTGGTCTCAGGCGAATCTGTAAAAGTACTATGAAATGTATTAGAATTATAAGTAGTAGTAGTTATGCTAAGGCTTAGGAGGCAGCAGTTCACGAGCAGGCCCTGGGAAAACAGGCCTGGGAATGTACTGAGAATTACAATATAATTAAAGGATTTAGTAATGCCAGGTTAAAATAAAACGAATAATGAATGTTCTGGTGGTGGAATGACAAGCAAGGGGGGATTAAGGGGGGTAGCCTACAGTTTGGAGTAGACAAGCATGTAGGATTTATGACTTTTAAGAATAATATCTACAAGATTTATGTATCTGTATTGTCTTGAAGTGGGGGTGTTTCTGCATGTAGAACAACTTTGTAAGAAAGTATAAAAACTATCAAAAAAAAGGAACTGGCGAGATCTGACTTTGGACGTTAGTCCGCAGGTCTCCGGGCCCTGGAATAAAGCACCGCATAAACTAACTCTGTTAGTTTGTGTTTTGTTTGGGATATCGGGCAACAGTTTGTTGGCGACCCAGATGGGACTCCGGAGGTAGCTGGGGCGGTTTACGTGCTGATTACTCCACGCCGGCACCAGGTGATTTCTGGGGAGAACATCAACCCGTGCCCGACCCCGTGCCTTACGGACGACCAGGAGGTAAGCCCGAAGGTGCTTTATTCCTTTTATTTGGGTAGCCTGCCGATTAAGACAGGACTGCGGTCCTGCACAGAGGCTAAACGGACGTCCTTAAAAAGGTTGTGGGAAATGCCTAGGCGCTGGCCGTCAGACGTAACATCGATTACGCAGGTTCAGCACTTGCCACCCGCGGCGACGGGAAAGGCAAGGTTTCAGTGGTATTTGTTGTGGTTTTGTTGGTATTTGTTGTTTTGTGTGTGTGTGTACGTGTGTAATGATGCCTTTTAAAACCTTTAAAGCTTTAGCGTGTTCTGGAATGGAGGTGCCGGAGGATTCACCTTTGGGTTGCTTATTACAGCATTGGAATGAAGGGAATTTTAGTCAAGAGCTAAGTAAAAAGAAGTTGATTGATTTTTGTAATAATGTGTGGCCTTTATATGAACCCGATGGTATGCAATGGCCCAGGAATGGTACACTGAATTCTGAAATAATTACACCTTTGATGCATTTTCTGCAAAGTAATGAAAAATGGGATGAAATACCGTACCTGGATCTCTTTTATTATTTGAAAGGTAAACCGGAGTGGCAAAAGGAATGTGGGATCATGGTTTTGAAAACATTAAAGTTGAATTGTAAAGGTTGTCAGGGGTGGCAGAAAGAGAAGGAATGCTCGGTTAGGTTTTCGGAACCTGAGGAGGATGTTTCTTTGTTGGTAGCCCCTAGTGCCCCTCCGATGGAGGAACGTGACTTTGGAAAAAAAGTGTGCCGGAGGTAGAGAGGGAGGATCGGGAAGCAAAAATAGAAACTGCAGATATACCACGAACCCCCTTATGTGCAAGAACTCGGAGAGGGCGGTGGGAGGTAGGGAAACAGAAAAAGGAAGGGGGTGCTCATTTAATGGTCCCGTTGCGTGAAGCAGTCGGGCCGCAGGGGGAACGAGTCATAGTAAAAGTTCCCTTTTCTCCGAATGATTTGCTAATTTGGAAACAATCAGCGGGGGCATACAGAGAGGATCCTGAACGGACTGCGCGGGTGGTAAAGATGGTAATTAAGACTCAGAATCCGGACTGGAATGATTTACAAGTTTTGTTAGACACAATAATGGATTCTACTGAAAAGGAAATGGTGTTTAAAGCTATAACAGAGAAAGCACGGGAGATGATTAGATTGCGGCTTGTGGATGGTACAGTAAATGATTTAGTACCTAGGGAGGATCCGGAGAGTGGGATCCCAACTCGACGGGTGGGTCTCGGAGACTTAAAGCTTATCAGGAGTTATTAACAGAAGGAATCCGGAATGGAATACCAAAAACTCTGAATTGGTCTAAGTTGTATTCGGTCAGGCAGGAGAAGAATGAGTCCCCATCAACCTTTCTCGAGCGGCTTAAGGAGACAGCTCGTAGATACACTAATTTGGACGTTGAGGGGGAATCGGGAAAATTACAGCTAGCCTTAATTTTTATGGGGCAGTCCCAGGAAGATATTAGAAAGAAATTACAGAAATTGGAGGGAGAAGATACTCGGAATTTAGACAAACTATTGGAAGTTGCGTGGAAAGTTTACAATAATAGGGAGAAAGAAACGGCCAGGAAACAACAGGCAACCATGTTAGCAGTGTTACAGTGAGCGGCTGGGAATAATATGAGAGGAGGGAGCCGAGGACGTGGACGGGGAAGAGGAATAGTAAGAGGGGAAATGGCAACGGGTGCGGGAGGACTTATGGGTCAATTGAATATGGGGAGAGGGAGAATGCAGCTAGGGATAGATCAATGTGCTTTGTGTAAAAATAGAGGGCATTGGAAAAACGAGTGTCCACTCAACCAAGGAATGGGTTTCGGGGGGGGAATTATAGCTAGTAGGAATGGAAATCAGGGAATGACGAATAATACAGGTGCCTTCTCGGGAAATCCACAAGGTGTTGCCCAAGCCTTTATGATGGGGAATTATCAAAATTCATCTTGACTAGATAGGGATCTGAAAGTAATAATGGAAGTGGATGGAAAACCGTTAGAATTTAGAGTAGATACGGGAGCATCATATTCAGCTGTTAACACTAAACTAGGACCTTTGAGTGATTCTACTATCCAAGTAGTGGGGGTTTCGGGACAAGTTGAGGAACGAACGTTTTTGCGGCCATTAGATATAAAATTTGGGAGGAAAGAATTTGACCATCAATTCTTATACATGCCAAATAGCCCAGAATCACTATTAACTATTGTCAATGTTAGAAGCAAAGATAATATTTGAAAAGGGTAGAGTAAGATTGGAATTTCCTGAGGAGAATATTGCTAAATTGTTTGTAGTGAAAGAGGTAGAAGCAGCAGAAATACCACAGGAAATAGAACAAGCTGTAGTACCATGGGTATGGGAAACAGGAATACCTGGAAAATCAAAAGCGGCACAACCGGTTGTAATAGAACTAAAGGAAGGGGTTTCCCCAGTGAGGGTAAGACAATATCCTTTGAAATTGGAAGCGCGAATAGGAATAGCACCCATGATTGAACAATTTCTTAGCTCGGGAATTTTACAGGAATGTGAATCAGAATTCAATACTCCGATATTTCCAGTCAGAAAGCCAAATGGTAAGTATAGATTAGTTCAGGATTTAAGAGCAATTAATAATATCACTAAAGATATACACCCAGTAGTAGCGAATCCGTATACATTGTTGACAGCTGTGTCTGAAAAGTTTAAATGGTTCACCGTAATTGATTTGAAAGATGCATTTTTCTGTATCCCCTTGGCACTTGAGAGTAGGAAATACTTTGCCTTTGAGTGGGAGAACCCAGACACGGGACGCAAGAAGCAGCTCACCTGGACGCGTCTACCACAAGGATTTAAAAACTCACCAACTATTTTTGGAAATCAATTGGCTCGAGAGTTAGAAGAATGGAAGACGACTCAGGTAAAAGAATCACCTTTCTTATATGTTCTCCTTCAATATGTTGATGACATCTTTATAGCTTCCACAGAAAAGGATGTTTGCCTCAGACTCACTATTGAATTACTCAATATGTTGGGACAAGCTGGATACCGAGTATCGAAGGAAAATCTCAGCTGGTAAGAGCCCAAGTGATTTACCTAGGCTGCGAAATTTCACAAGGGGTGCGGAAGTTAGGGGTCAATCGAATACAAGCAATTTGCACCATACCCACACCACGAAATCCACAAGAGTTAAGGTCCTTTTTGGGCATGGTAGGGTGGTGCCGCTTGTGGATCCCGGAATTTGGACTAAAAGCAAAACCCCTGTATGAAGCAGCCAAAAGCTCTGTGTTCCAGTGGGGTCAAACACAAGAAAAGGCATTCCAGAGTTTAAAACAAGCCTTAAAGGAAGCCCCAGCACTAGGGTTACCAGATCTTACAAAACCTTTTCAACTATACGTAAACGAGAGACAGAGACTGGCAATAGGGGTTCTCACCCAAAAATTGGGCTCATGGAAACGCCCGGTAGGGTACTTCTCAAAGCAGCTAGACTCTGTAAACGCCGGATGGCCCGGTTGTCTTAGAGCTGTGGCAGCAACAGTGCTCCTAATTCGAGAAGCCAGGAAATTGACTTTGGGGAAAAGGATGGAAGTGTTTGTTCCCCACATGGTCATTGCAGTTTTGGAGCAAAAAGGGGGGCATTGGCTCTCGTCAAGTCGCATGTTACAATTCCAGGCACTTCTCCGAGAACAGGATGACATTGAATTAAAAATAACTAATCATCTTAATCCAGCAGAATTTCTTAGGAGCAGCAGCCAGGAAGAAGAAGGCGAATTGACACACGACTGCGTGGAAATCATTGAACAGGTGTATGCCAGCCGGAAAGACCTGAGAGATGAGCCTTTGGAAAATCCGGAATGGGAACTGTTTACAGATGGATCCAGCTTTATGGAGAACGGAACCAGGTATGCGGGATATGCAGTAGTGACTCTGACACAGATAGTAGAAGCTCGAGCTTTGCCTTCGGGAACTTCAGCCCAGAAAGCGGAGATACAAGCTCTGGTAAGAGCCTTAGAATTGAGTCAAGGGAAAAGAGTAAACATTTGGACTGATTCGAAATATGCTTTTGGAGTAGTGCACGTACATGGAGCTCTGTGGAAAGAAAGAGGACTGTTAAATTCTCAAGGATCAGAAATTAAGCACAAAGAACAAATATTGGCACTTTTAGAAGCAGTGCATAAACCTCAGGCGGTAGCAGTGATGCATGTAAGAGGACATCGGAATGAAGAAGGAAAAGCGTTCCAGGGAAACCAGTTGGCCGACAGAGTTGCCAAACAAGTCGCCTGAGAGGTATGGACACAATTAGCTTTATTACCAGCGCGATCTAATCCTGCTACTTCTTTTCTTGAGCAGAGACCATGGTATACACATGAAGATGAGAAACTCGGTCAATTTCTCCAGGCTCAGAAGAATGAAAAAGGATGGTATGTCACGGCTATGGGTCAGGTTGTACTGCCAACAAAGGTAATGAAAACAGTTTTAGAAATCGAACATAACAAGTGCCATTGGGGAGCAGATGCATTAGTACAATTTTTAAAACATGAGGTGATTTCCAACCAGATGTTAACAATGGCTAAACGGATTAATGCCACGTGTCCAGTCTGTATTAAAAATAACCCAGTGACACGAAGGCAAATACAACTAGGAAAGTTACAAGTAGGGCCGCAACCGGGAGACTATTGGCAAATAGATTTCTCAGAGCTACCAAAAGCGCAAGGGTACCGTTATTTGCTGGTGTATGTGTGTACTTTCTCAGGGTGGCCGGAAGCTTTCCCATGCAGGACTAACCAAGCAAAGGAAGTAATTAAAACTTTACTACGAGAAATTATTCCTAGATTTGGGGTCCCATTAAGCATGTCCTCTGATAGGGGGCCTCACTTTGTAGCTGGAGTAGTCCAAGAAGTAGCCAGAGTGTTAGGGATAGATTGGGATCTCCATACACCCTGGAGACCACAATCTAGCGGCCAAGTAGAACGGATGAATCAGACATTAAAAGGCCAGATCAAGAAAATTTGTCAGGAAGCAAAGATACAGTGGCCTCAGGCATTACCTCTAGCTCTGCTAAGGATCAAGATTAAACCTAGGGAAAAGATAGGAGTAAGTCCATACGAAATTTTGTATGGCAAACCATATCATGCTGCGACCTACAAAGGGGACCCTCACTTGGTAGGAGATCAAGTATTGTTGAGTTACATTCTGTCTCTAAATAAAGTCCTTACAGCGCTGCGAGGAGCATTGCAGTGGAACAGGCCTCTGCCCTTGGAAAATCCTGTCCATGACATCCAGCCGGGAGATCAAGTATATGTGAAGAACTGGAATACGGAACCCTTGAAAGAAGTATGGGGCGGTCCTCACCAGGTGATCATGACTACCTACACGGCAGTGAAAGTCCAAGGGATCGAAAACTGGATTCACTACACCCGGATCAAGAAGGTCCCGTCGAAATGGGAAGTCCAGCCCTTATCAGCAACAAAAATGGTGTTCAAGGCAATGCCTTAGTTCTTTTAACATTAGTCTGTATAATGCAAACATGCTTTGTGCGGATGAGGGAAGCTTTTGTCAAAATCACTGTGCCTGAACCAGATCTAGTTGTACCTGAGGGAGCAGGAGTAAATTTGACTTGTTTATTTTCTGACAACCAGAGAGTTGGATTTGAGGAAGTAAAAGGGTTCTGGAGACTACTTACTACGGACCAGGTATTCACCGAAGGAATCGTGACATTCTGGGATATGGAACAGCAGAAAGGTAATACCACACTGATGATACCCCATATAGAAGTCAATCAGAGTGGTCAGTTCATATGCACTGTGCAAATTGGAGAAAGTTTTAACTATAGGAATGTAATTGTAGTTGTTCTAAAAGAGAATAGGGGGACACTACAGGTGACAGAAGCTGGAAAAACACAACAAGAATCGGGACAAGAAAATTTAATAGTGGGATTAGTTAGAGATTTTGGGCAAGTACAAAATACGACATCCATCACTGCATGTTTACCCTTACCTAAAGCGGCGGGAGATCCAATACCATGGGGCATCATTCCCGTTGGGGAAATGCCTCCAGAAACCATAAATGGGACAAAAAGATGTAATAAAGTGATGCGGAATCATACTAAGATGATAGAGGAGACCTACACAGTTCGAGGGCAATGGTCATCGCCGGGACAAAAGAGTAAGTGCCTAAAATTACCAAATGCAGTTTATTCAAAAATTGGACGATTTAAGGATGTAGGATAGTGTTCTTATGACATAAGAAAAAACGAGACAAAAACCGGTCACAGAGTATTTTTATGAGATAGTTTGCCAAGAAGGGACAGAAGAATGGGAACATTGGAAAACGATTTGGGGTCCCAGTTTGTTAGAATCTTACAGTTACATAGGACCAGTACATTAGTGTGTCGAATGGTCAGGGCAAAGAGAGCAAAACCACCCAGGAATGTTAAGGACAGAAATAGTAAGCCGGGATCGACTGACCCCCACACCTAGCTGGAATTGTAGCAAAATCATCACATGTGATACCCCCGAATCCCAAATTGGTTTAGTGCCAGTCCGGATACTACTAAAATGGGGTTGTGAATGTCAACGATATAATCATACAATAACAGGTGAAATAAAAAGGGTTTAGAAAGATTGTCAGACGACTACCATCAGGAGTCCAGGGCATTCAGTGTGGGTAATAGGACACGGACAATGGACCACTCATATGCCCATTAACGGTCCAGTCACGCAGATCACTTTAGGGGTCCCTACGCTTTGCCCTTTCTGGAAACAGTCTAAATTAACACAAGAAGAGATGCAATCACGAACAAAGAGGGAAACAAATGAGGTGGCAGAAGAACTAGGATTAGGAGATGAAGATAAATAGCATGAACCCTCATCAGGAGTTAAATTTGGATGGGTACTAGAATCCCTGTTTGCACCAATTTCTACATATAGAAACCGGGAGATGCTGTACAAATTATTAGGACAAACTGAGAGGTTAGCCGCAGTTACAAAGAAAGGATTTAGGGACCTGAACTTACAGTTACAAGCAACTACTAGAATGACGGTACAGAACAGGATGGCGTTAGGTATGTTGTTGTTAAAAGAACATGGGGTGTGTGGATACCTACAGGGCAGAGTTGACCACTGTTGTGTACATATACCGAATGTCACTCGGGAAGTAGAAAAAGACATAAGTCAATTGGAACAAATTGAAACAAAAGTGCATGAGGTTCAAGAAGAAGCTGAGCACAATTGGGTAGGAGCATTATTTAGCTCCCTGGGAATCCAGGTCTCTGGTTAGATATCATCAATAATACAATATGTAATAATGATTGTGTTGATTATTGTAGTCTGCATGATTATGTATAGATGTCTTTTAGGAATGATTGCTCGAGAAGGAACTCACACCCGACGAGTAATGAAAGCTCTGACACGGAGTGAAGTAATCTCATCAGCTTCTCGAAGAAGTCCACCAACCTACCTGGAAACCATCACTTAATGAACTGAGTTGAGCATCCTTGCAGAAGATCTGAAGAATGCTCAAAAGGGGGGAGTTGATACCGAATCTGTAAAAGTACTATGAAATGTATTAGAATTATAAGTAGTAGTAGTTATGCTAAGGCTTAGGAGGCAGCAGTTCACGAGCAGGCCCTGGGAAAACAGGCCTGGGAATGTACTGAGAATTACAATATAATTAAAGGATTTAGTAATGCCAGGTTAAAATAAAACGAATAATGAATGTTCTGGTGGTGGAATGACAAGCAAGGGGGGATTAAGGGGGGTAGCCTACAGTTTGGAGTAGACAAGCATGTAGGATTTATGACTTTTAAGAATAATATCTACAAGATTTATGTATCTGTATTGTCTTGAAGTGGGGGTGTTTCTGCATGTAGAACAACTTTGTAAGAAAGTATAAAACCTATCAAAAAAAAGGAACTGGCGAGATCTGACTTTGGACGTTAGTCCGCAGGTCTCCGAGCCCTGGAATAAAGCACCGCATAAACTAACTCTGTTAGTTTGTGTTTTGTTTGGGATATCGGGCAACACTCTCACCCCGGGGGCACGGGCGGCTTCAGCGCACTCCCCTTCCGGCGGGAGGCGGATTCTCCAGGCCGGCCGGCCGGCCGGCCCGGAGGCCGGGTAGACCTCATCTCCGGCTGCCGACCCCGAGAAGGGTAGGCCTGTTCACCCCGGCACTGCCGGCCGCTGCAGCGCCCTCCCCACCGACGGAGGCAGATGCCGCCGGCCGGCCGGCCGGCCCGGCAGCCAGGTAGTCCTGGTCTCCGGCTGCTGACCCCGAGAAGGGTAGACTTGTTCACCCCGGCGCAAAGGGCCGCTGCAGCGCCCTCCCCTCCGGCGGCAGGCGGATCCCGCCGACCGGCCGGCCAGCCCCGGAGCCGGGTAGACCTCGTCTCAGGCAGCCGCCACAAAGAAAGATAGACCTGTTCACACAAGCGCCGCGGGCCACTGCAGCGCACTCCCCGCCAGCGGCAGGCGGATGCCGCCGGCCAGTAGCCCGCCTCCGGAGCCGGGTAGACCAGATCTCCGGCGACCGCAACGGAGAAGGGTGGACCTGTTCACCCCGGTGCCTCGAGCCGCTGCGGCAACCTACTCGCCGGCGTCCGGCTGATGGCGCCGGCCGACCGGCCAGCCCCGGAACCGGGTAGACCTGGCCTCCGGCGTCCGCCCCGGTGAAGGGTAGACTTGTTCACCCCAGCGCCGTGGGCTGCTGCAGCGCCCTCTCCGCCGCATGCAGGCGGATGCCGCAAGCCTGCTGGCCGGCCCCAGAGCCAGATAGACATGGTCTCCGGCGGCCACCCTGGAGAAGGGTAGACCTATTCACGGCAGCGCTGCGGACCGCTGCAGAGGCCTCCGCTCAAGCCGCTGGCGGATGCCGCCGGCCGGCCGGTCGGCCCCGGAGCCCGGTAGACCCGGTCTTGGACGGCCGACCCAGAGAAGGGTCGAGTTGTTCACCCTGGCATCGCGGGCCGCTGCTGTGTCCTGCCCGCCAGCCGCAGGCGGATGCCGATGGCCGGCCGGCCGGTCCCGGAGCCGGGTAGACCTTGTCTTTGGCGGCCGCCCTGGAGAAGGGTAGACCTGTTCACCCCGGCGCTGCGGGCCGCTGCAGCGCCCTTTTCCCAGGCGGCAGGTGCATGTCACCGGCCGGCCGGCGGCCCCTGAGCCGGGTAGACCTGGTGTCCGGCGGCCGCCCCGGAGAAGGGTAGACCTGTTCACTCCGCGGCCACAGGCCGCTGCAGCGCCCCGCCAGCTGCGGCAGGTGGATCCCACCGGCCAGCCAGCCCCGGAGCCGGGCAGAGAAGGGTAGACCTCTTCACCACCGCGCTGCAGGCCGCTGCAGCGCCCTCCCCTTCCGCCTGAAGGCGGATTCCGCTGGCCGGCCGGCCCCAGAGCCGGGAAGACCTGGTCTCCGGCAACTGCCTCGAAGAAGGGTAGACTTGTTCACCCCAGCGCCGCGGGCAGCTGCAGCGCCCTCCTCTCCTGCGGCAGGTGGATGGCACTGGCCGGCCGGTAGGCCAGGGAGCCAGGTAGACATGGTCTCTGGCGGCCGCCAGAAAGAGGGGTAGACCTGTTCACCCCTGCGCCACGGGTCGCTGCAGCGCCCCCCCCCCGCCAGCGGCAGGTGGATGTTGCCGGCCGGCTGGCCGGCCCCGGATCCGGGTAGGCCGGGTCTCCAGCGGCCGCCTTGGGGAAGGGTAGACCTGTTCACCCCGGCGCCGTGGGCCGCTGCAACTCCCTCCCCTCATGCGGCAAGCGAAGGCCGCTGGCCGGCCGGCTGGCCTTGGAGCCATGTCGACCTGGTCTCCTGCGGCCGCCCCAGAGAAGGGTAGACCTATTAACCCCGGAGCCGCGGGCCGCTGCAGCACCCTCGCCAGCGGCGGCAGGTGGATCCCGCCGGCCGGCCAGCCCCAAAGCCGGGCAGACCGGGTCTCCGTTGGCCGCCCCGGAGAAGGGTAGACCTGTTCACCACCGCGCCGCAGGCAGCTGCAGCGCCCTCCCCATCCGCCTGAAGGCAGGTGGATGCTGCCGGACGGCCGGCTGGCCCTGAAGCTGGCTAGACCGGGTCTCCGGCGGCCGCCCCAGGAAACGGTAGACCTGTTCACCCAAGCGCCGCGGGCCACTGCAGCACCCTCCCTGCCGGCGGAAGGTGGATGGTGCAGGCCGGCCGGCAGGCCCCGGAGCCGGGTAGACCTGGTCTCCGGCGGCCGACGCAGAGAAGGGTAGACCTGTTCAGCCCGGCGCCACGGTTTGCTGCAGTGCATTCCCTTTCAGCGGCAGGCGGATGCTGCCAGCCGGCAGGCCTGCCATGCAGCCGGGTAGACCTGGTCTCCGGCAACCGCCCAGGATAGGGGTAGACCTTTTCACCCCGGTGCCACGGTTTGCTGCAGTGCGCTCCTTGCCGGCGGCAGGTGGATGGCGCCGGCCGGCCACCAGGCCACGGGGCCACGTAGATCACCGTCTCCGGCGGCCGCCACAAAGAGGGGTAGAGCTCTTCACCCCGGCACCGCAGGCCGCTGCAGCACCCTTCCCGCCGGCGACAGGCATATGCTGCCGGCCGGCCGGCCGGCCCCGGATCTGTGTAGACCTGGTCTCCGGAGGCCGACCTGGAGAAGGGTAGACCTGTTCACCCCAGAGACGCTGGCCGCTGCAGCGCCCTTGTTGGCGGCGGAAGGTGGATCCCTCCGGCCGGCCGGCCCCGGAGCCGTGTAGACTTGGTTACCGGTGGCCGCCAAAAAGAAAGGTAGGCCTGTTCACCCTGGCGCCACGGGCCGCTGCAGCGCCCTCCTCACTGGCGGCAGGTGGATGCCGCTGACCGGCCAGCCGGCCCCGGAGCCGGGTAGACCTGGTCTCCGGCGGCCGCCACAAAGGAAGTTAGGCCTGTTCAACCCGGCGCCACGGGCCGCTGCAGCGCCGTCCCCGCCGGCAGCAGGCGGGTGCCGATGGCCGGCCGGCCGGCCCTGGACCAGGGTAGACCTGGTCTCCTGCGGCCGCCCCGGAGAAGGGTAGATCAGTTCACTTTGGCGCTGCGGGCCTCTGCAACGCCCTCCTCTCCGGAGAAAGGCGGATGCCGCCGGCTGGCCAGCCAGCCGCATAGCCGGGTAGACCTGATCTCTTGCGGCCGCTCCGGAGGAGAGTAGAATTGTTCACCCCGGCGCAACCGGCCGCTGCAGCGCCCTCACCTATGGCCGCAGGCGGATGCCGCCGGCCGGCCGGCCAGCCCCGGAGCCGGGTAGACCTCGTCTCAGGCAGCCGGCAAAAAGAAAGGTAGACCTGTTCACCCAGGCACAGCGGGCCGCTTCAGCGCACTCCCCTCATGCGGCAGGTGGATGCCGCCGGCCGGCCTGCCGGCTCCGGAGCCGGGTAAACCAGATCTCCGGTGACCGCAACGAAGTAGGGTAGACCTGTACACCCCGGCGCCGCGGGCCGCTGAAGCGCCCTACTCACCGGCATCTGGCGGATGCCGCCGGCCAGCAGGTAGACCAGATCTCCGGCGACTGCAACGGAGAAGGGTAGACTTTTTTACCCAGGCGCCGCAGGCCGGTGCAGCGCCCTCTCCGCCGGTTGCAGGCGGATGCCGCCGGCCGGACAGCCGGCCCTGGAGCCGGGTAGACCTGGTCTCCGGCCGGCGCCTCAGAGAAGGGTAGACATGTTCACCCCGCAGCCGCGGGCCGCGGCAGCGCCCTCGCCGGCGGCGCCAGGTGTAGTCCGCCGGCCGGCCGCTTCCAGAGCCGGGTAGACCTGGTTTTCGGCATCCTCCCCGGAGAAGGGTAGACCTGTTCACCCCGGCGCTACGGGCCGCTGCAACGCCCTCCCCGCCGGCGGCAGGTGGATGCTGCCGGCCGGCCAGCCGACCCCGGAGCCGGGTAGACCTGGTCCCGGCGGCCGCCCCTGATAAGGGTAGACCTGTTGACCCCGGGAGCCGCGGGCCGCTGCAGCGCTCGCCCCGGCGGCAGGTGGTCCCGCCGGCCAGCAAGCCCCGCACCCGGGTAGACCTGGTCTCCGGCGGCTGCCAGAAAGAAGGCTAGACCTGATCACCAGGTGCCGCGGGCCGCTGCAGCTCCCTCCCTTCATGCGGCAGGCAGATGCCGCCGGCCGGCCTGCCGGCCCCGGAGTCGGGTAGATCTGGTCACCGGCGGCCGACCCGGAGAAGGGTAGACTTTTTCACCCCAGCGCCGCTGGCCGCTGCAGGCCCTCCGTTCACCCTGGCGCCGAGGCCGCTGCAGCATCCTCTCCGCCGCGACAGGCGGATGCCATGACCGCCCCGGCCTCGGAGCCGTGACCTGGTCGTCGGTGCAGCCCCAAGAAGGTAGACCTGTTCACCTAGGTTTCACGGGCTGCTGCAGCTCGGGCGCGGCAGGTGGATCTCGCCGGCCTGCCTAACTCCTGAGCCGGGTAGACTTGGTCCCCGGAGCCCAAATGAAAGGTAGGCCTGTTAACCCTGGGGCCACGGGCCGCTGCAGCGCCTCCCGCCTCGGAAGCAAGTGGATGCCGCTGCCAGCCGGCCGGCCCTGAGCCAGGTAGACATGGTTCCAGCGCCTCGCCCCGAGAAGGGTAGACATGTTCACCCCAGCGCCAAGTGGCCTCTGAAGGGCCCTCCTCCGGCTGCAGGCGGATTCACAAGCTTCGACGGCCGGCCCCGGAGCCGGGTAGGTCGGCCTCGGCGGCCGAACCAGAGAAGGTTAGTCCTGTTCACCCGGCACGCGGGCCGCTGCTGCGCCCTGCCTGCCGCAGGCGGATGCCGATGGCCGGTCGGTCGGCCCCGGAGCTGGTAGACCTGGTCTCCAGCGGCCGCCCAGGAAGTGTAGACGTGTTCACACCCCGCAGAGCCGGCCGCTGCAGCGCCCGCCAGTGGCGGCAGGTGGATCCGTCGGCCGGCCAGCCCGAGCCGGCAGACCGCCTCCGGCTGCCGCCCCAAAGAAGGGTAGACCTGTTCACCACCGCACCGCAGGCCGCTGCAGCGCCTCCCCGCTCGGGATGGGCGGCCGGGCCCGGAGCCAGGTGCAGACCTGGTCTCCAGCGGCCGCCCAAAGAAGGGTAGACCTCTTCACCCCGGGCGCCGGCCGCCCATGACCAATCCTCCTCCACAGGCGGATGCTGCCGGCCGGCCCCATAGCCGGGTAGACCTGGTCTCCAGCGCCGCCCCAAAACAGGGTAGACATCATCACCCCAGCGCCGCGGGCCACTGAAGCGCTCCCCTCTGGATGCAGGCGGATGCCGGCTGCCAGCCGGCCGCCCCGGAGCCGGGTAGACCGGCCTCGGCGGCCGAGCCAGAGAAGGTTAGACCTGTTCACTCCCGGCACTGCGAGCCGCTGCAGCACCCTCCCCCACCGGCGGCAGGGCCGGAGGGCGCCGGAGCCGGGTAGACCTTGTCTCCGGCTTCTGCAACAGAGAAGGGTAGACCAGGCCCACCCCGGCGCTGCGGGCATCCGTAGCGCCCCCGGGCGGCAGGCGAATGCCGATCGGCGTCGCCCCGAGCCAGGTAGACCTGGTCTCCAGCGCCGCCCAAAAAAGAGACCTGTTTCACCGCGCCAGCGCGGGGCCATGGCGACGCCCTCTCCGCGTAGGCGGGTGCTGCCGCTGGCCCCGGAGCGCGGTAGACCTGGTCTCCAGCGGCCGCCCAGAGAAGGGTAGACATGTTCACCCCGCAGCGGCCGCAGCGCTGGCCGGTGGCGCAGGTGGATCCTCGGCCGGCCAGCCCCGAGCCGGGCAGACGCGTCTCCGGCTGCTGCCCCAGAGAAGGGTAGACATGTTGACCCGCAGCCGCGGCCGCCCAGCGCCCGGGCTG
This sequence comes from Muscicapa striata striata, assembly GCA_030060385.1. Classification (NCBI taxonomy): domain Eukaryota; kingdom Metazoa; phylum Chordata; class Aves; order Passeriformes; family Muscicapidae; genus Muscicapa; species Muscicapa striata. The sequence continues at coordinate 43,921 of JAREIS010001112.1, forward strand.
GCAACGGCAGGTGGATCACTCCGGATGGCCAGCCCCGGAGCCGGGCAGACCGGGTCTCAGGCGGCCGCCCCGAGAAGGGAAGAGCAGTTCACCACCGCGCGCAGTCCGCTGCAGCTCCCTCCCCTTCCGCCTGAAGAAGGATTCGGCTGACCGGCCGCCCCAGAGCCGGGTAGACCTGGTCTCCGGTGGCCGCCAGAAAGAGGGGCAGACCTGTTCACCCCGGTCGCTGCGTGTCGCTGCAGCGCCCTCCCCGCTCGGCGGTAGATGGATGCTGCCGGCCGGCCGGCCGCCCCGATCCGGGTAGGCCTGGTCTCCGGCGGCCACCTTGGGGGAAGGGTATTCCTATTCACCGGCGCAGCGGGCCGCTGCAAATCCTCCCACATGCGGCAGGCGGAGGCCGCCAGACGCCCCGGCCCCGGGAGGCGGCAGACCTGGTCTCCGGCGGCCGAAAGAGGGGTAGACCTGTTCACCCGTTCGCCGCGTGTCGCTGCAGCGCCACCTCGCCTTGGCGGTAGGTGGATGCTGCCGGCCGGCCAGCCCGGATCCGGGTAGGCCTGGTCTCCGGCGGCGCCTTGGGGAAGGGTAGTCCTATTCACCCAGCGCGGCCGCTGTAAATCCTCCCCACATGCGGTGGCGGAGGCCGCCAGATGGGGCCGGCCGCCCCGGAGCCGGGTAAACCTGGCCTCCGGCGGCCACCCGTGAAGTGTAGAAATGTTCACCATGGAGCCAAGGCCACAGATGCGCCCTGCCGGGCGGCGGCAGGTGGATCCCGCCAGCCGCGGCCCGGCCGTGAGACCTGGTCTCTGGCGGCCACGGAGAAGGGTAGACCTGTTCATCCCGGCGCTGCGGCGCTGCAGCGCCTCTCACCGCGCAGGCGGATGCCGCGGCGTGGCCGGCCCGGCCGGTAGACCTGGTCTCCGGCCGCCGTGAAGGGTAGACCTGTTCTCCGGCGCGCGGCAGCTGCAGCGCCTCCTCCGCCAGGTGGATGTGCCGCCGCCGGCGGCCCCGCGGCCTGGCCCGGCGGCGGTAGACCTGGTCTCGCGGCCCCGGTGAAGGGTAGACCTGTTCCCCGGCGCTGCGGGCGCTGCAGCGCCTCCCCGCGGCAGGCGGATGCCGCCGGCTGCGGCCGGCCCCGGAGCCGGTAGACCTGGTCTCCGGCGGCGCCCGGAAGGGTAGACTGTCCCCGGCGCTGCGGGCCAGCTGCGCCAGGGCCGCTCGGCTCAGCCGGCGCAGGCGGACCGCTGGCGCGGACGGAGCCCGGAGCGGCGTGCCGCTCCGCGGCTGCCCGAGAAGGTGACCTGCCACCCGGCCCGCGGGCTGCAGCCGTTCCCGCGCCGGCATGGAGCGGACTGACACCCTCGTGCTGGGCGTGACGCTCTCCTCCGCGGCGGACCCAGAAGGTAGCGCTACGCCGGCGCCACGGGCCACTGCCGCTCCTTCCAGGCGGCAGGCGAATCGGCTGGCCGGCCGGCCGGCCACGGCCAGAAAGACCTGGTCTCCTGCGGCCGCCGTGGAGAAGGAGACCTGCCCCGGGCCGCTGCAGCGCCATCCCGTCGGCAGGAGGCGGACACCCGCAGGCGGCCCGCCGCCCTGGAGCTGGGTGACCGGTCTCCGGCGGCCCCATGAGAAGGGTAGACCTGAACACCCTGTGCTGCGGGCCGCTCGTCTCCTCCTGCGGCGGCAGGCGGACTCAGCGGCTGGAACAGCCGGCCACGAGCCGGGCAGACCTGGTCTCCAGCGGCCGCTCATAGAATGAAGCCTTTCACTCCGGCGCCACGGGCCGCTGCAGCGCCTTCCGCTGGCGGCAGGCTGATGCGAATGGCCGGCCGGCCGGCCCAGGCTGGGTAGACCTGGTCTCCGGTGGCGGATCCGGAGAAGGGTATACCTGTTCACCACGCGCCGCGGCTGCTGGAGCCCCTCCCCTTCTGGCGGATGGCGGATGCGCCGGCCGGCCGAGCGGACCTGGAGCCAGGTGACCTGGTCTCTGGCTGCCTCCCTGGAGAAGGGTAGACCTGTTCACCCGGCGCCGCTGGCGCTGCAGCGCCCCCTCCGGCGGAAGGCTAATGCCACCGGCCGGCCGCGGACCGAGGCAGGGGAGACCTGGTCTCCGGCGCCGCCCGGAGAATGGTAGACCTTTTCACCCGGCGTACGGCGGCTGCACGCCTCCTCCGGCGGCATCGGATGCCACTGGCGGCTGGCAGGCCCGGCGGTTAGACCTGGTCTCCGGCAGCCGACTCGCAGAAGGGTAGACCTGTTCACCACCGCGCCACCGGCCGCTGCAACGCCCTCCTCCGGCGGCATGCGGATGCCACTGGCCGCTGGCAGGCCCGGGCAGGTAGACCTGGTCTCCGGCAGCCGACCCGCGAAGGTGACCTGTTCACCGCCGCGCCGGCCGGCGCAGCTCCTCCTTCCGGCGGCGCGGATTCCCAGGCCGGCCGGGCCGCCGGCTGGTGCCTGGTCTCCGGCCGGTACCAGAGAAGGGCAAGGGCTTGTTCACGCCCGCGCGGCCGCTGCGACCTCCCGCCTCGGAAGGCGATGCAAGGCCTGGCGGCCGCGCCCGGAACCAGGTGAGCCTGGTCTCCGGCACCCACCTGCAGAAGGGTAGACCTGTTCACCCTGGGCGCTGGGCCGCCTGGCAGCGCCATCCGCCGGCAGCCAGACGGATGTCGCCAGCTGTCGAGCGGCCCGACGGGTAGATCTTGCTCCGGCGGCCAAGAAGGGTTGACCTGTTCACTCCGGGCTGAGGGCCGCTGCTGCGTCCTCCTGCCGGCGGAGGTGGATGCCGCTGCCGCCAGCCGGCCCTACCCAGATAGACCTGATTTCTGGCGGCCGCTAAGAAGGGTAGACCTTTTACTCTGGCGCCGCGGATTGCAGCAGCGCCCTCCCTGCAGCAGGCGGATTCTGCTGGCCGGCCAGATGGCCCGTAGCTGGGTAGACCTGGTCTGCGGCCGACCCGGAGAAGGGTATATTTTAACCCGGCGCCGCAGGCCGCTGCAGCGCCCTCCCTGCCGGCAAAGGCGGATGCCGCCGGCCGCCGGAACGACCCGGGCCGGGTAGACCTGGTCTCAGAGGCCGCCCCAGAGAGGTAGACCTGTTCCCGGTGCCTGGGCTGCGCA
>JAREIS010001113.1:0-30051 GCA_030060385.1 Muscicapa striata striata
ATTTTGTGGCTTTGAAAGTGAACAAATCCACTCTCCCCAAGGAATTCCCAATGTCAATTTGCATCCCAATGGATGCTCCTGCCCCTGTATTCATCCAGGTGCCCACAAGGAGACAGGATGATGCAGAGCACCACAGCCAGCTGTCTTCCAAACATGGATCAGCAGGACCACGGATCACCAGGGCTCAGCCCAACGGGGGTCACTGGGGATCATCCAACACCGATCCTCCCATGGGGGATGGAGCTGGAGCAGAGCACGAAGCTCTTCCCACACTCGGGGCACTCACAGGGCTTCCCTTAGTGGAGCCTCCGTTGGTGTCGGGTCAAGTGAGAGCTGTCTGAGAAGCTCTTCCCGCACTCAGGACACTCGTAGGGCCTCTCCCCACTGTGGATGCGCCTGTGCAGAATGAGGGTGGAGTTGTGCTTTCCCTTCCCTCAGTCAGGGCAGCAGAAGAGCCTCTCCTCTGTGTAAATCTGCTCATGTCTGAGGAGATTGGAGCTGGTCTGAAACCTCTTCCCACATACAGGACACTTGTAGGGCCTCTCCCCAGTGTGGATGCGCTGGTGGAAACTCAGGGTGGACATTCACTTAAAGCTCTGCCTACATTCCAAGCAGGTGTAGGGCTGTTCTCCTGTGTGGATCACCTGGTGCCGCATCAAATCAGATATCACCCTGAAACTCTTCCCACATTTCCCACACTCATAGGGCTTTTCACCAGTGTGGATCCTCTGGTGCTGGATCAGAGCAGAGCTGTCTTTGAATCCCTTCCCACATTGCTCACACTCGTAGGTTTTTCACCAGTGTGGACCCTCTGGTGCTGGATCAGATGGGAGCTTCGGCTGAAACCCTTTCCACATATCCCACACTCATAGGGCTTTTCACCAGTGTGGATCTTCTGGTGCCGGATGAGCTGGGAGCTGCAGCTGAAACCGTTCCCACATTCCAAGCACTTGTGGGGCTTCTCCCCTCCATGAGGCTTCTCCACCAGCTCTGAGCTCTGCCTGCATCTCCGGCCGCCTTCCCGGCTCAGGGAGGGTCTTTCCTCCTCGCAGCTCCCTGGCCTGGATTTGCAGCCCCTCCTCCTGAGGGATCTCTGGGGCTTTTCCTCCTGCTCCATCTGTGAACACCTAGGGAATGAAAAATTCTGGTATAGGAAAAAAACAAGAGGAAAGCGACTTGGCCTGGGGGTTTGTCCCCACCCAAGTGTACATCAGGAAATCATTGGCAACCTTGTGTACGTAAGAGCCTTCAAAACACCAAGATTCAAACCAAAAATTCTCCAAACCTCAAGACACAGAAGAAAACGTCCCCAAACAGGAAGATTCAGCAAAAATGCCATCCAAAATATAGTCAGGCCCTACAAAAAAACAAACCAACAATATTTACCCCAAAAAAGCTCAGAAACAACCACATTCACCCCTGTGAAAATCACAGATCCCCCACCCTGGCCACCGGCTGCGTGTGGGAGGGAAACGCTTCTGGGGCCGGGGTGGAGGCTGCATATACAGGGAGGGGGGGAATCTTGTGCTGCTTCCTGCTTTCCTCCTCCTGTGTCGCTGCTCTTCCTCACTTTCCTCTTCCTCCTAATATTCCTCCTTCTCTTGTATAATCCCACCTTATCCTTCCAGGTGCAGCATTTGACCATTTTGTTCTCCAGCCCTGCTTCCCCTTCCCTTCTCCTGCTGCCCCCAGGCCCAGCACCCCCTGCCGGCTCCCTCTTCCCCCCAAACCCACAGCATCCCAGCGCAGGGGCAGGGATGGAGCTGGGGCAGCTCGGGCTGGGGCAGCGCTGGGCTCTCGGCCGCTCCCGCCCGCACTCGGTCCCCACTGCAGCCGCTCCCGCCACGGCAGCGCAGGGGGGCCCGGCCTTGGCAACTGCAGAGACCCCATGGCAAATGGCCCATGGCCTCTGCCCCTTCTTCTGTCAATGAAATTACTTTCACAGGACTCCTCTGTCTTCTCTGTGCACAGAAACCTCTGGTGATGTGAAGTTTTCCACACACCTTGGGGCTCGGCCGGAATTCCTTCCCCCGTCCGGGGCGGGGGCAGCGAGTGGAGCTGAAGGTGCCTCACCCAGTTTGGGTGATCGGCTCCTTGGGGCGGCGGCACCGGGCATGGATTGGGGACCCGAGAGTGACCAGGAGACAGACGAGGGACACATCAGGGGGCTGGGAAGAGTCGGCAGCCAGAGAGCTCTGAAAATCTCATCAGTGAGTGCAGTGGGATCTTCGGGGACTAAACATGGCAGGGCACCCATGGAGGGGAGAAAGGGAAAGCCAGGAAGGGCTCCTGGCTAAAGGGATGATGATCCCAAAATATCTCTGAAGGGTCCCCTTGGAGCATGTTGAGGGAGTTTGCACATTCTCCCAGAGGTAATCAAGGACACAGACACCCAGGGGGCAATAAGGGAAATCCAGAAGGGATTTAGACAGCAGCATTCAGGGGATAAGTGGGAAAGATGAGCTGGTGTGTTTTACTCAACCACTGTTAGAAGATGTGGGGGATGGGTTTGAAATGCAGGAGCATTTATTTGTTCCTAATTCTGATAGTAATTTACTGAGAAGAGATTTGATGGCTAATTTAAGAATACAAATTAATACTGTAAAGGTTGTACAGAGTTGTTCCTTTCACTGGCAGATGTCTGCAAGGCCTGTGCTGAAGTGAACACAGAAGTGTGGGCAGCTCCAGGAAAATAGGGGAAATTAGATATGGAACCTCTCCAAAGGACTTTGAAGCATACAGAACAAGTGGTGTCTAAAAGCAATACCCTATTCCAAGGGAGGGAAGGAAGGGCTCACAGCCTGTTATTGAGTCCCGCTAAAGGCAGGGCTTTTGGAGCCAGGGATCTCTCCCTATAATTCTCCTATCCTGCCAGTCAAGAAATCAGATGGAATCCATAGAATGGTGCAGGACCTAAGAATAATAAATGAGATTATTAAACCCAGGCACCTCACAGTCTCAGATCCTTACACCATCTTGAACCAGGTTCCCTCCTTACACTGACACCATTCAGTACTTGATGTCAAAGATGCTTTCTGGGGATGCCCACTCACACAGGATGCTAAACTGTATTTTGCCTTGGAGTGGGAACAAGAGGCAGAAGGGAAAATGGTAAAGTCATGGATGCTCCTTCTGCAGGGATGCACAGAAGCACCAGCCTTATTGGGGCAAGCCTTGCAGAAAATATCACAAGAATTTACCCCACCCCAGGGATTGGGTTAGTGCAGGATGTGGGTGACTTGCGCTAGTCAGGAGGACAAGTGGTAGAAGAAGCCTCGGTGAAATGGATGAATATTCAGGCTAAAAAGCATCTTGGAGTATTTGAAAAAAAAGCGCAAATGCTGGAGGAAATGGCTAAATATTTGGGACATATTTTCACTTAAGGTTTGTGGTGTATCAACCCAGAGAAGGACCACAGAATCACAGAACTATCGTTACCCAGAAATAAAATGAACCTGTGACAATTCTGAGGATTAAAAGGCAATTGCTTCCTCTGGATTGAGGATTCTCTGTTTTAGCCAGAAGTTGTATGACTTTTTAAACTCAAAAAAGCCTCAACGCTGTGGTATGGAGAAAATAAACAGCAAAACTTCAGTAAATGAAATAAAACAAAAATGATCAGCTCCCCAGCCACAGCTCTTCGAGACTCAGAAATTAAATTGGAATTGTATGTGGATGTTAAAAAGGGTCATGCCAAAGGAATTCCTGTGGTTAAGTGTTCAACCCAGTGGCCAGAGTGGCCTCAATGTCTGCAGAATTGTTCAGCCACAACTCTAATGGGACCTGAGGCCCAAAAACTGATGGCAGGAGGATCTCCTGTTGTTCAAGTCTGGCACCAAGTTAAAGCTCTGATAACCAAAAGAGCCTCTACATGGATGAGCAGTGCTCAGTGATTACAGAATGAAACTTGTTCAGTGGCACAGGAGGATTTAAAACTGAGGACAGGGGAAGGGTTTAGCCCAGCCTCCTGTTTGAACAGCCTGCACAGGGGCTGGCAACAAACCCATGGCTGAATTCAAGGGACAGAGCTCCAGAGCCAGCACAGGAGAGACTGATGAGACATTCCCTGGCCTGAGGGACAAAATGTGTTCATGGATGGGTCTGCAAGGGCAGGAGAAGGGAAAAGAGTTCCAAGACAGACTCTGATTAAGGAAAGGGAATTAGACCAAGACTTACACTCTGCCTGAGGAGTGCACAGAAGCCCCACTGGTGGCCAAGTGCCATGGCCCATGCCAAGTGTCCCTGAGCACAGAAACAGCCCCAGCACAGCTCAGCACGGGGGGACCCCTCACCCTGGGCTCAGGGGCTCTCCAGCCCCGCACATTTGCACTTCCCGCCTGCAGCACCAGCACGGGAGGCCCCACTGAGCCTGCACTGAAGGCAACGCAGCAGCAGCCAGGGCTCCACAGCGGGGGAAGCCCCTGGGCCTGCCCACACATCCTCTGCTCAAATCCTCTGCCTGGCCACCCTCCTTTGGCACCTCCAGCCACTGGGGCCAATCCTTGCTGCCACTGCTGCAGCTTGGCTGCTTTCTGTGCCTGCACTGCCACAGCTGCTGGGGAACACAGCGGCACAATCCCACTCTGGCTCTCAGTTACACTCACACACTGGGCTGGGGGTGACGAGAAAGTCACAAGAAAAATTGGGCTGGTGCTGGAAAATACACCAACTTCAAATTTTTAAAATTTATTTCTCTACTCAGGCTTGGTTTTCCTTTGCCTCCGGGAAAGGAATTTTGAAAATTTTTTAAAAGGATGTTACACTACTCAACAGAGATGAATTTAACATCTCAACAGACTCAGAGTAGCCCAAAAGATACCCTCAAAGATAATAACCATCAACAAAACATCAACGGCCATCAGCAAACATCAAGTTACACCCACCACAGAGACAGCTCTGGGCAGAGCTGGAAGCACCTGGTCTGGAAAAGGCTGAGATGGAAAATCAGGAGTTCGGACCTAATTAACATCAGAATGACCGAATCACAGGCAAAGAAATCCGGGTCCAACAGTAAACCAAATACTAAGAACTACACAACTTGGAAGGAATGAACACCAAACCAGTGGATTTCAATGGATTCAGACTGTATGAAATTTAGGAAAAATCTAGTAAAACTCACGTGCCATGGAATGATTTTTTGTGCACACTCAGCCTACTTGTGGATGAAATTATTTCTGCTGCACATTTTGGCAAAAATCAAGCAATGCCTTGACTCTCTAACACTAAAGATATCAAGTAAAAAGCAGATTAGAAGGGGGCACATGTGAGTCAGGGGATGGCTGCTCTGAAGGATTAGCATAGGTTTCAGGCAGCTGGAACAGGAGTTTTAGAAATGCAAATTAACACTTCTGGGGGAAAGTACCCATTTATCATCCGAATTACAGTAATACAAGCTGTCCTTGAAAAACAACCAGGCAGCCAGTCAACTCTTGACCATCCTGCTGACCAGGCTATGTCAAGCAAGAAGGTGACATTTGTGGAAAATTAAATTACTCAAACTGCTGTTTGCAAATAGAGGATAACTGAAAATCGGTGAAACATAAAACAATGGAAATAAGAAAGTTGCTCAGATTCCGGTCCAAATGTAGAAAGGATGGGAATGGGACACGTTTTGGTGGTTCCCTGGCAGACCATGGGTTAAACGAATGCTGTTCCTCCTCTGATGTGCTGCAGCAACTCTCATCTTTTTCCCATGCTCGACACCTTGCTGAGTGCAGCTCATTCATTCAGGTGAGCAAGGGGATGCAGGTGGCAGCCACGCCTGATCCAGAAATGGCTACAAAAGGACAGGGAGTGACGGCACTGAGAATAATCCCAAACCAAAGAGGAACCATGAAAAGAGATTGAAATAAAGGTAATTAAAGAGAGTAAACACAGTTATTGAGAAAATACTAAGAGGGTTTGAACAGAATTACATTAATGTTCTAAGAGATAGAGCCAGGGACTTGTACAAAAGGAAGTAACGGGAAGAACCATCAGTTACAGAAAATGTTACTAATTGATAGGGACTGCTGCTCAGCCAAGATCCTGCTCAATTCCTGAACTTCGAAAGGAGAAACACTAAACACAGCCGTGAAAATCGGATGTGTTGCAGGGCGACCTGGTTCAAGTACCCAGCACGGCAGCCCAACCCCAGGGCCACTCGGGCCACTAGCTCCAGGACACCAATTTGGTGGACAGCAAAATGGCGTTTATTGAAAGGTTACAAGGGTTTATATAGATTAGGGTGGTCTGTGGTCATTTCCTGCGGCTCATGTCCGGGTGGGTGGTCCAGGTACAGAGCAGAGGTCAGATAGGGAGAGGGGGATGGGTTTCTAACTGCCCGTTACAGCCCGAGATCTTCCGCTCGCCTCCCTGTCCTTCCACATTTCCCCCCCCCTCATGATTAGTAAAATTGTATAAAATTATAAAATGCGGTTATTATAAAATTTCGAGGGTTAGTAAAGTTAGTACAAAATTATAAATGTGTTAATAACATGCACGCCTTAGAGTAATTGTCGGCGTTCGACGAACATAACGTTAACTGATTCTAGGCGTTTTTTAACGAATTGAGCTAATTTGTTTATTATGCAAGGCCCGAAGATTAGTATTAGTAAGATTATAGCGAGTGGGCCTATCAGGGTAGAGATTAGGGTGGTGAGCCATGGGGACCGGTTGAACCACGACTCAAACCAGCCCTGTTGAGCTTCCCTGGCCATTTTTCTTAGAGTTAGTCGGTATCTTAGTTCGGCCATGGAGTTTTTGACAACTTCGGAGTGGTTTACATAAAAGCAGCATTCCTCTTTCAAGGCGGCACACAGGCCTCCTTGCTGCATGAACAAGAGGTCCAGTCCTCGCCTATTTTGGAGGACGACCTCTGAGAGTGAGGAAAGGGATAGTTCTAGGGAGGAAATGGATTTCTCGATCCTGTGCAAATCCTCGTCGACTGTCATCTGCAGTTGGGCCAGTCCTTGATGCTGTGTTGCGAGGGCCGAGACGCCTGTGGCAGCACCGGTAGCTCCCTAGACCGAGGAGCATCGCGATGGTGATGCCCGTTACCACTGCTCGTTTTGGAGCCGGTCTGGTTCCTCGAACTGGTGGTACACTTCTTCGTCCTCACGATACAGGATTCTGGGGACGATTAGAACTTGGACACAAAAGTCGTTAGAATGATCGAATTTGTCAAGGGATACACATGGGCTTACCCCGGATTGTTGACACACCCACATTCCCGATGCAGCTGGGATCACCCACTGGAACTTCCCCCCTTTTAGTTTGACGAATTCTCTGCAGACGTCGCCCATCTGCTTTGCCAAGGTTGCATTGCCAAAGCATTTGCCTTGGCCCGTAACCTGACTTAGGGTAATGCCACTCCTGGGGGTGTCCCATCTGCATTGGCGTGGATTGTTTGACTTTGAAAAGATGAATGGGAGATCGACGGCTACACCTTCGTAAAAAGGGGTTGTGCATCATAGCATAACCAGCATGATTCTGTGAGGTTCGGGTTGGATTGGTTTAGCGATATAAAGGTAGCATTTAACACATTTAAAAATGGATCGGGAAGAGTTGGTTTGGCAAGGAAATCTGATAGGGAGAAGGTAGATCCCTGCATCTGTGTTTTGTGGCTAGAGCTATGGTTAGTTGCGATTTCTGACCCAGGTCTACTCATTGCATGAACCGGATTGGGTCCGACTCATTGGGATATTGGAGGTGGGAATCTGATAATTTGTATGTGCGCCATGATGCGGCGAGAATGATGAACAACCGCTGTCCACGCCCTGCCCGTGGCCCAGCTATCATGGGTCGGCTGCAGGATTGTCATTATATAGCCTGTGCAGGTGGGCTGCTTCCTGTCTTGGGGGAGTATGTACTTATCCATAGCAAATTTTGGCTCGGGACAGCCATGGGGAATATAGTCAATTTTCAGGAATTTATCTGGGTGTGGTGGTTTCCATCTATTGCTTGTCACAATAGTTTCACACCCCCAATATCCACAATATCCATACCCTGGGTAATTACAGTAACTTTTTCCGGGGTTGGAAGCAGGGCACCAATAGGTCTGAAATAATGCTGTGTCATGAAATTTGGGGAACCCTGTATGCCAAGGAAAAATGTCTTTTAACTTGAACTCAAAAGATGGGGTGTCAGCTGTAACAATTTCTTTGATGACCCTCTCACTTGGGAGATGGCGTAGAACCCACCTGAACGGCTGGTGAGGGTAATGTTTTGTGTCTGCCTGTCCTCCGCCTACCAGCCCTAGAAACAAGATAACACAGAGATACCGTTGCTGCTTAGATTTTGATGGTGCGAGCTTCTCAGGCGATGCCGGGTTGTTCGGTAGTCTCTCCCTCTTTCTTGGCAGTGAGGCATACGGGTTGCAGGGACGTCCGATGATCCATTCCTGTAAACAAAGTCTCACAATTCTCATTATCTCCACTCTTAAGGTCTGGTTTGATAGATTTGAGTGGACACCATTTAATATCCCCATCCTTTTTAACAGCCGCATACCCTCGCCCCGTGAGCACTAGCCTCCAACCTTGTTCCCATTCCCTAATTCATTTTTGATCACTACCCGTGGGCCTTTCTCTAGCGCTCGAGTGGCCCAGTGTCTCTGGGCAGGACTGTTTGTTTCATCCCCCCTAGGGAATTGATTTAACGCTAGCAGAGCGGTTGCTAGTATGCGCGCCTGGTCACTCGAGGGAATGATGTTGGTGAAGCCTTCTGTCTTTGCTAGTACTTCCAGTTTAGTTTTCAGAGTCTGATTTGCTCTTTCCACGATGGCTTGTCCGGTGCTGTTATACGGGATGCCATGCACCAAAAGCGATGTTCCATTTCGAGATGAATGCTTGGACCGTCTTTGAGGTGAAGTTCGTGCCGTTGTCTGTCTTGATTTGTTTTGGAACTCCAAGCCATGCCATGGCTGTCAGCCAATGTTGGATGGTCGCTTTGGAATCAGTCTTAGAATGCTGTGTGGCCACGATCATACCGCTGTATGTATCTACGGTAACTGCGAGCCACATTCGGGGTTTTAACAGCTGGCATTGTGTAAAGTCTGTCTGCCATATTTCTGAGGTTTTGAGACCTCTGGGGTTGGCGCCGCTCGACCAGAGTGGTGATTTCTGACAGTGAGGGCATGTGGCGACGACGTGCTTGCCGCTACACTACAGCTGCTTGAGCTGTTGGACTGAGAGAGAGATCTGCTGCCTTAACACATGGCCATTGTTCTCTGACTGCCACACTGCCGCGGAGGTCATGACGATGCGCCGTGAAGATGGTTGGTCCTGCTTTGGTCGGTTGATTATCTTTGGTGGGAGGTCGATGTCACGACGCGGAGCAGCTGAGTCTGGGGGTTTTGCTGGTGCGGTCCTCCTCCAAAGCCTGTGGGCCATGGCCAGATATTCAGATATTTGTTGACCGACAGAGAGCTGTTTGGGAAGGGCAAGTATATTTTGGCTGGTTCGATGCCCAAATGTCTTAGGGCGAGTTCCTGCCTTTCATGATGAGGCTGCTGATGCATTCAACTCCTGGGAAAAAGTGATGGTTTCCAAAACTACCCATAGTATGTTGGGCTGTCAGGGTCCTTGGGCCAAGGCCCCACTCCCTTTTTAAAGTGATATACAGATGACCGGTTTGAGTCCCATCTGACGACATGCTTGACATCGGTGTTCGATAAAGTTGAGCGACTTATCGCTTCTGGTGTCAGGATTTCTGCCCAGGGTTCTTTCCTTTCAAGAGGTGTTAGAGGGTCCCTGACCTCGGAGAATCAGGACGATGTTGCGGAGCCACTGTAAGATCCTACCAGCTGCTGCACGTCATGGACATTTTGATGTCTCGCAAATTTTCATCGGGGTGGTACAAGGAGCAGATACCATCCTAGAAAGCATGACGTCCCTTTTATTTTTGCAGTTGCTATTTCAAAGCCTTGTCTTTAACTTGGTGATGATGGATATCAGCTGGTCCACGGCTTGGTTGGTGCAGCATCAGGATGTCGTCCATGTACGCACGATGGTCACAGTCGGATTGCTTTGCCGGACTGGTGCTGCGCCGTCTACTGTGATCTGGCAGATGGTGGGGGAGTTGATCATTCCTTGGGTAGATCTTCAATGAAAGCGAGGTTGGGCCTCTGGCTGTTGGGAAGATGATGGAAAAGCAACCGCTTCTTGTCGCCGCAGGAAAGAAAAGCAGCTTTGATGTCGAGCACTCGCAGGTTGCCCTCTCGGTATCATTGAGTTCATGGGCAGCAGGTTTGCCAACCCATCGGGATCTCTGTCACTTCCCGCAGGTCGGGAGGGGACGAAAGCCTTCACCGGACCGTTTAGGTATCACGAGATTGGGGGTTCCATGGGCTGTGGAAGGTTCTATATGATTTTGTGTAGTTCCAACAGCTCAAAGAGCAGACATTGAGGTTTGATAGGCCACTGTTCGATATCACCGGGTCAACTGATTTCAAGTCAGCTTGATGGGCAATGTGATATGCGACAGTGGCCCTAGAATAAATTTGTCACCCTAACGTCCAGCAGGGGCTAGGGCATCTTCCCCATCAATGGGCAGTCCGACATAAAGTATGTCAAGGATGATAGTCCTCTGGTCCTCTCTCGGTGCAAAGTGTATTGCTACCTGTTTCACGCTTCTTTGAGCCTGGCTGCCTCCCAAATCCGCCACTGTGGGGCCTCTTCATTCCATTGTCGGGCCAGTGTATGTTTGGGATGACGGTGACTTTGATCCTGTGTCCACCCAAAAGGCAGATGGCTGAGCCATCGGAGCTGTTATGAAGGCGACACACTGCCCACAATCAGCGGTGCCACCACCTTCATAGCATAGGCTACCCATGGTCGTCTTCGCTCTCTTGAAGGCCACCCAGGGGCCTCGTCCCCAGGGAGCTGCCTGGTATTCCTGAGGTTAAACAGGTTTGGCTGAGCTGTTGGCTGGGCCACAAAGTTGGTCATTTCTTGAGGGGGTGGTGGGGGTGATGCCCGTGCCCATTGAGGGTTGATGTAGCTGGGCCGCTCATGTTCCAGGAGGGAGAGGGGTGGGTGCGGCCTGGCTGCCCCCTCCTTCTCGTTCCTGAAGCCTGGATCTGCATTCCTTAGCTAAATGCCCCTTCTTTCCACAAGCCCAACACGGTCCCCTAAGTCTCCCTGGGTGGTGGAGCAGCTGCTGGTGGCCGTCCCAACTGAGGGCAGTTTACTGCTACATGACCTGCCTGGCCACACTTGAAGCATGCCATTACACTGGTTATTGCAGTGCGAACCGTGCTTGGATGGGAGCCAGGTGTTCTTCCTTTGCTACATGTCTGATCATAGCTGCAACATTGGATCCAGGGGTAATGATCTTAAAAAGTCCTTGGTGGCTGAATTGCATTGCTGGCGAGGCAGTCTGCCAGCACGGGACCCTTTGCCTCTGAAGGTAAAGCAGAGGAATCTAATGCAGCTTGAGACGGTCCACGAATTGAGTGAAGCTCTTCTCACTCTGCTTTATAGTGGACCATGGTGATGGTTTGGCTATTACTTTAGAAGCAGCACGGATTGCCTCCGGGCAGCACGGGTTGTTGTCATAACTTCAGGGCCCGCAGGCCCTCTGCCTGTGCTTGGGGTTATCATGGTCGGGTCTGTGCCCATAAGCCCTGTATACTGGAGCGCAGTGGGTGGTCTGCCCTGTTACCAAAGCCAGCTGCTTAACAAATTGTCCTCCCACTTGCTTAAATACAATCATCCCTGCACCACAAAAATCAGCCTGCATGTCTGTTTAATATCAAAAGGAAGCATATCATCTGCTCCAAAAACGCTATCAATAAGTGGAAACCATAGCAGAATTAATCCCCCTGTCGCAATCGCTTTAACAATCGCCTGTATGTCTTTAGGTTAACCGCGAGTAAGTCCTTGATTTCCGCCTGCCCCCAACACGAACGGGAACGCCAGTTTGGCTGCGGCCCACTCGCGAGGCAATCTTTTTTTCCGCCAGTCTGTAAGTGGGGGTCGACCTCCCTGCTCTCCCCTTAACCCATGCGAGCATTGCAGCTGGTGCTCTAAAAGCCACTGCTCCGTTGTTAAAGTTTAAATCAGTATCGGAATCCTCCTCCGACCATGTCCTGAGCTGATCATCCCAGCTCCAGTCAGAGTCCGAGTCAGAAGCCGATCGAGCCATTTCCGGGTTGCCGAGCTTTTCCTCGGGCTCCGCCCCGGCTCGTCTGCAGGGCCGGCCGTCCTCCCCTGGCTCCCCGCCTCCTGCTGGGGGAGGCTCTTGCCTGTAAGGGCCTGATGTAATATGAGCTCTCTGATGAGTTTTAAGCTCCGTCTCGGGACGCCCTTCTCCCGCTCGCCCGCGCATGCCCGCTCAGCGAGCCGGAGCCATCCCGCCCCGCCCTCTATGCCCTTGCTCTGCCCTTCACCACGTGGCTCGGCGCCATTTTCAAATTCATATGGAGGGGGCCTAATACGGCTGCATCGGGCTCTGATATATGGCAGCGTTCCGCGCCCTCTGTCAGCCCTGCCAAACCCCGCGCTCTCTCCCCTCCGACGGCGGTGAGTCCGGTTCCAGGGGTCGCGGGATCCGAGCCTCGCGTGTCCGCGCCCGGCGGTTCAGACCCTCCCGGTTTGGGCCGCGCCCCGACCAGCGCGGCGCGCTAACAGAAGTCCGCGGCCTCCAGGCATCTTGCTCTGTCCGCGCCTTCTGCAGAGCCTGACCACTCTGCCCCACGCCACAGCCTGAGCCCGAGGACATGGTTTCTCTGCCAGCACTTGTGTGCATTTATCCCAAATCCCTGGATGTAAAACATCACGGACTGTCCATTGCACTTCAGTTTCACCAGCCTCT
The DNA here is from genome assembly GCA_030060385.1 of Muscicapa striata striata. NCBI lineage: Eukaryota > Metazoa > Chordata > Aves > Passeriformes > Muscicapidae > Muscicapa > Muscicapa striata. Next base: position 12,793 of record JAREIS010001113.1, read on the forward strand.
GCATAGCAAGATAAAATCTTTAAGCTTGCAATCAATATTCCACTGACATGGACCTCACTTGACCTTCGCGACAGCTTCCATGCTCCCTCGCTGGTCCGGGGACAATCTCCCCGCTGCACAAGGCCAGCTGTGCAGCCGGTCTCGCCCAGGTGAATCCCGAACCCCGGCAATATCCGAGGTTCGGCACCACTGCTGGAGGCACCCTGGTTCAAGTACCCAGCACGGCAGCCCAACCCCAGGGCCACTCGGGCACTAGCTCCAGGACACCAATTTGGTGGACAGCAAATGGCGTTATTGAAGGTTACAAGGGTTTTATATAGATTAGGGTGGTCTGTGGTCATTCCTAGGCTCATGTCCGGGGTGTGGTCCAGGTACAGAGCAGAGGTCAGATAGGGGAGAGGGGGTGGGTTTCTAACTGCCCGTTTACAGCCCGAGATCTTCACGCTCGCCTCCCTGTCCTTCCACACGGATGTTATACAAAAGGACGGGAGACATGTAGCAGGCGGATCAGGAAGTCTGAACCTTCCAAATACCTCAGCCAGTGGGAAAAGGGAGAAGAAGATGATGCCGGGAAAATGAGGATAAAAAGCAAGCTGCGTTTTAGAGACCGCATGGAAAATGCCCATAGCCTCTCTCTTTGTTCATCAATAAAGTCACTTTTACAGGACTCCTCTGTCTCCTTTGTGCACACAAACCTCTGGCCACGTGCATTTCCCCGCACAGCCCGGGGCCTCTCTCAAACATCCCTTGCCGGCCTCGGGCTCCTGCCGGGCTCCAGGTGGGTCCCAGCTCCATCCCGACTCACCCCCAGCTCCACCGCCCTCAGCTCCGCTCACCCCGAGCTCCCGCCGGTTCAGGGCAGCAGCGGTTCCTTGGCCCGATGCCCGGGCCGGGCCCAGCGCCGGGGCCGCTCCTCTGGCGAGGTTTGCGAGAAATGGCGGAACTTGGGAAAGGGAGGGGAGTCCGTGCCATGAGCACAGCCCGCCTCTCGCTGCGATTGGCTGATTCTGCCGTCATTCTTTGATCTCGCGCGCCGGATTTAGCGGGGACAAGCCCGGCCCGGGCCGCTGCCAGGTGATGCTGGGAAGGCGCCATTGTTGGAGCATCTCTGTGGTCCAATCAGTGTCGGATTTTAATATTGGCACATTTTTTTCAGCAATAAGCAAGTTTTGCCTCCTTGTGAAACACATGTAAAGACAAAAGCCCGGGACAGTTCTCTTCCCTTCAGCCTCCTCACAGTAACACCAGCCCAGGCCCCTCCACTTTGCCCGGGCCGGGCAGGGGCAGGCGGGCTCTGACTCAGAGCTCCGGAAGCTGCCGGGCCCCGTTTTCCAGCCAGGGACCCCCGATATCCAGGGAAAGGAAAGGCAAGGCCCGTTGCTCACATCCCTGCCCCCTGGCACGGCATGCCTCGGGCAGAACCCTGCCCTGCCCCGGCCGGGCGGCCCGAACGGCCGGGCCCGCCCGCTGCCCACGGGCCTGGGGAAAAACAGCTGAGCCCCGTTCTGGCAAGGCCCCGCAGCCTTGTCTGCTGGGCAGGGTGGAGGAAGAACCCCGGCCCGCGGCTGGGAACTGGCGTAGCGGGCGCCGGAGAACAGCCATGGAACCAGAAACTCATCAGCGCTTCTCTGACTAAACCCTGCAGTCCTCACCCAGCCCCCAGCGTGGCCTGGAAAGACTCTTTATTGTAAATAACTCAACAGCCCCACCTGGAAAATATCACAAACCCTCTGCTGCCTAGGTAAGGTATTAACTCTTTGAATGCCCAGAATAAAACTTTACAGATACTTTATTCTCTTTCCTAAATAAATTTTAAAAATAAAAAAATAGTATTACACACAGAAACAATATAAAAACACCAAAATCAAAGAAAAAGAGAAGTGAAATCCTAAATAAAGGAAGAAGCAAAGTTGTGAACTAAAATGTCTCTTTTTTAAAAAAACTATGGGGAAAAATCTCTTATTTCCCTATGACACATAAAAATATTATGAAGTGAATATGATTGTGCTAACTGTAAATATAAACAAAAGCATTAATATTAAAGTAAGAAAATGTTTAAATTGCTGTAATCCCCTAAATTTAAAAAATAAAAAAGTCATGGCTATTCCTCCTCCCAAAAGAAGGGAGTCTGTTCTCAAAAATAAAGTAAGTTTTTGCTTAATCTGATATAATCCTTGAAGTTTGCCTCATAAGTTAATATAGTCCTTAGTAAAAGTTATGAGGAAAACTGTTAGTTTGAAAAAAGGGTTTTTAGATACTAATCAGATTTCCATTCTCCCAGGTGGCTAATCCCTCTAATATGAAAACCAAACAAAAACTTTCTTGTGATGAAATCTTCAAAGATGAAAAAAAGTCTCCTCTTTCAAGTAAATCAGTAAAATTTATTTGAAAGATGGTAAATTGAGTTGCTTTTTTGGACGTTTTTAGTATAAAAAGATAATGTAAAGTTTTATTCTAAGTTTTATTTTCTTATCGTTTCTAGTAATAAAATTTCTCTTTATACCATTTAAAGTTAAACCTGTGTTTTACCTTCCTCCTAATCCTATCTTGCAACAAAAAAAGTTCAATTAATAAACCAAAACCACAGAAACCCCTCCAAATAAGGTTCTTCCACCCAAGCACGTGGATCCTCAGCTTGCACAGACATGGAAATGCTTTTCTTTTGGCCTTGATTTGCTTTTGATTTCTCTTCATCCCTTTAAAACATCCAACACTGGGGTAAAAATAAAGACACTGAACTGAGACAGGGGTGAGTACATGGTGGGACATGGCCAGTGACATGTGGGGACATGGCCACGGCCGGTGCCATGGGGGAACTTGCAGGGGCTGTGGGGATGCTGGGTTTGAGGGAGTTGAGGGTTCCTGGGAGGCACTTGGGGCTTGCTGAGGGCTTTGGGGACCCCAGGCCGAGCGGCTCCGGCTGCGCTGGGAGACCCTGGTGTTTTAAGTGAAACTTTCTGGGATCGAGTTGGTCTGAAACTTTTGATGATGTTTGTTTAGGAGATAGAAAAGCTCCTTTGTTATTACTGTCTTAGGAATTGATCAGAGAATCTTTAAGTGAGCCACTTACTAATTCTGAAAAGACAGAGACTTCTTCACTGACTTCTCGATTGGTGTCACAATATATTGCAAATTGCCGTGATTTTTTCAAGCACAAATCCAGGGACCCCGTCCCCACCGTGCCCCACAGCCGGGAGAGCGGCTCCGGGCCCGGCCGGCAGCACCGCCTTTGGTGCCGCTCGAGCCGTGTTTTGTGAGCGCAGGGGCCCTGGTTAGTCAGTCTGGTCAGAAGAAAGCCCGAGGAAGCCTGGCCGAGGCTGCTGAGCCGGCGCAGCCCGTGCCCGCCCCACGCCGTGTGTTCAAAGCAATCCCTGGAACGGAGCCCCCCCTTCCCACCCGCGCGGCAGCTTCACCGCGGCTGCAGTGGCTGCTCAAGGAATTCCCAACCCCGCACAACCCATGCGGGAAACAGTGTTTGAAAAGAGGAGGGGAAATGGGAGGGGAGAGGACAGGGCAGCACGGGTGAGAGCGAGTGGGAAGAGACAGATCTGTCTCCGGCTGTTGGGAATGCTGGGGGAGGAGATGATTGCCCAGTTTCAGGGAAACCTGAGATACCAAGATTAGAGTCCCTCAGCCCTCCCGTGCCGTGCAGAGTCCAGTGCTGCAAAGAAGAGGAGGAAAGGGGGGTGGGGGGATGCCAAGAACTGCCTTTATTGACCTTGTTGGGGACAAACGGAGCAAGGGAACATGATAACGGATTCAGTTCTATTTTCACAGTTCTTTTATGTTAAAGTAAAGGTTTTTGTTTATTCATTGTTTTCAAAAAGATGCTGAAATTATTGGAATGGTGAAGGTACAGGACATTTCATATCTTATTTGAATAGGTACTACCTATATTTAGTAATCTGTTATTGCTCAGATATGAGTGGACACTTGTCCAAATATCAACATTGAGTTTTAATTTTCCTACAGTTAATTATTTAAAAACACAAAACAGCTTCTAAGTCTTTGTAATGCTGTCAATATGAATTAATAAGTTTTGAATTTCTTTAAAGAAGAAATTTGCAAATTTATACCTCACAGATTTATTACCAGTATTTGAGCTTTCCCTTCAAACCAAATTGTAATAGATTTCTAGTTTACATTTCTCAAATTATCAATGAAATGCTTCATGAACACAAATCAGAACAACTTCTACGGCCATCATTTGAACTATAAAATTTAATTTGAGCCAAAACTTCCATATTTAATTTCAAAACCATTGTATTAAACGTATGAATTCATGAATTCTGTATTACAGAATGATTTTGATTTCTATTTTATTGTTTACCCTGAATTCTTTCAACATTCTAAGTAAATTTTAGAAAACCTCCAAACACTCCCCTGAAGCAAATGTATGAAGATAATTAGTTAAGTTGTAAATTTAATATTCCTTTGTTTTCTTTTTTATTCATTCTCTCTCTTAGTTTACCAGGTCTCCTATGACCTGACCCTGTGCTGTCTCATGATTTTAAGTATTTTTCAGAGTTCCAAGAAAATTATCTGAGTTTCGCTGAAAGCCTCTTCTGAATTTCTGTTCTTGTGGTTTTCCCCAGTTGTTATTACAGAAGCACTCCAGCAGCCTGCCATGTTCAAAACATCTCATCCTGAGGAAAAATTTCAGAGAGAACAAGCTGCTGAAAAAACCACGAACCTGAAGCATTTCTCCTAAACCTAGTAGAATTCTGGTTCTGTAATACAAAAGTTTACGTATAACTTGTGCACATGGCCTATCTGTTCTCTCTGAAGAATATAAAAAATATTTTTACTCTATTTTTACTCTGTCTAGAACTATGTTTTTAAGCTCTGAATATAGCTTATATTTCACATTTCTACGGCTTTTACTTTTTAAGGCATTTAAAACATATTTCTACGTACTTCACACTATGAGTTATGCTTCTACTTCATACCTATGCAAATTAATATTTCTAATACCTTAAACTAAAACTTAGACCTCTATTTCATGTCTGTGTGGTTTACTGTATTTTAATACAAACAGGGAATATGGGACTGGGAATATGGGAACGACAACCGGGCAGAGAATACAGGACAGGGAAAGAGAGCGGGAATGGGAATTGGACAGGGATGGGAGCCAGGAGGATGTGGAGCCCCCAGCCAGGTGTGTTCCCAACATGGATCAGCGGCACCAGGGCTCAGCGGGGCTCTGCCCAACGGGGGTCACTGGGGATCATCCAACACCGATCCTCCCATGGGGGATGGAGCTGGAGCAGAGCACGAAGCTCTTCCCACACTCGGGGCACTCACAGGGCTTCCCTTAGTGGAGCCTCCGTTGGTGTTGGGTCAAGTTAGAGCTCTGTGAGAAGCTCTTCCCACACTCAGGACACTCGTAGGGCCTCTCCCCAGTGTGGATGCGCCTGTGGCTGTCGAGATGTGAGTTTTTCTTGAAGCCCTTCCCGCAGTCATGACACTCATAAGGCCTCTCATCCCAGTGAGTGCGATAGTGCTGGAGGAGATGGGAGCTGGTCTGAAACCCCTTCCTGCATTTATCACACTCGTAGGGTCTCTCCCCAGTGTGGATGCGCCGGTGCACAGTCAGGGTTGAGCTCTGGTTGAATCTTTTCCCACACTCCCCACACTCGTAGGGTCTCTCCCCAGTGTGGATCCTCTGGTGCACAGTCAGGTCTGAGCTCTGCCTGAATCTCTTCCCACACTCCCCACACTCGTAGGGCCGTTCCCCAGTGTGGATTCTCTGGTGTGTGTTCATGTCCCCTCTCGTTTTGAAGCCCTTCCCACATTCTGAGCACTTGTGGGGCTTCTCCCCATGGTGAAGCTGCTCACGCAGCCCCAGCTCCGAGCTCCGGCCGCCTCCCCGGCCCGGGCTGGCTCTTTCCTGCTGGGATCCCCGGGCTGTGCGTTTGCAGCCCCTCCTGGTGCGGGATCTGCGGGGCTTTTCCTCCCCGTTGGATTCCTGCGCCGTGGAGCCGCTGCAAACGGCCTCTTGCCCGAGGCTGTGCCACGGGGATTTGTCCTCCCTGGTGTCCGTGCTCAGCTCCTTGTCTGGGGGAGGAAGGACAAGGAGAGGATGGGATTTGCCTCCGTGCCAGAGGGAAGGGCAAGGAGATGCCCCCAGCGCGTCCCCGGCAGGAGGGCGTCGGCAGCGGGGCTGGGCTGGGCTGGGAGATGGAGCAGGACACAGGGGGAAAGGGGCACTGACTTCCTCCTCACCTGCCTGGGGCTCCCGGGCCATCTTCATCGTCCTCACGACCTCCTCCTCCTTCTCGATGCCGAGGTTTGGGAAATCCTGGTTTGGGGGGTAAAACAAGGGCTGAGCGCGTTGGGTTTGATGGTGGCGCTGCCCAAGGGCAGCTGGAGAAGTCAGCGCCCCTTTCAGCCTCGGGGGGCCCGGAGCCCGCTCATCACCGAGCTCCCGCACCCCTCCAGGCTGCCGGGGGTCCCCCGGCTCCGGGATCGCCCCTGGGCGCTCTCCCCGCTCCGGGGCTCCCGCGTTCCCCCCCGGCTCTGCCGGGGATCCGCAGAGCCGAGATCGCCCCCTCCCCGCCGGGACCGGGCGATCGCCACGGGGGAGCCGCCGAGATCCCTCCGGGGGCATCTCCGGCTCGGCTTTGGGGTCCTGCAAGATCCAAACATCCCCTGCCCCGCAAAATAAAACCCTCCTGGAGCCCCCATGATGGATTTGGGGCGAGCTCCCCCTCCCCGCTCACCTGCGGGTTTTTGGGGGCGATGCTGCCGGACCCGGGGAAGCTGCGGCCTGAGCGGGCGAAGCGAGTGGTTCCAAAATCGCTCCTCCTCTTCCTGCCGCTCCTCCTGTGTCCCTCCTCTTCCTCCCGCTGCTGCTCTTCCTCCTCTTCCCGCTCCCGTACTGGAGGAGTTCAAAACTATCTGTGTGCACTGTAGAACAGTTATTATGGTATTGCTTTTTACTATAATAATTAGAAATGTATAAACCAAACAATATTTACAGGCAGATAATGTTTCTGTCCCCTTGGTTTGCGGGACCCCTTTTTCACGAGTGTTTTTTGGTGTCCAGATACGTTCTGTTAAGATTGACTAAGGCTAAGTTCTATTAAGTTAATTCTGTTAGATCTCATTTTTATTAAGTTTCAGTATCAATAAGTTTAGACAATGTTTTGTTCCAGTTATGTTTGGTATTAATACTGATTAACTGAGTTCTCTTAAGTGTGCTTTTTGTTCTACTGAAGTGATAATTAACACTATTGATTGCATGGTGTGAATTTACCAATTTTGTAATAGGCAAACTCATGGTTTGTTGATGTTGTATTTGTTGTATTCACAGCCAGCTTTTTTATGTGTGTTAAGATCTCTTGGTGTAATTATCCATGAGATATGTGTCATTTTCAGGATTTTTTTCTTTTCTAGTCGTATATGCATCTTTTATCCAGGCTGCCTCTCTGTTGTCTCATGACTTTCAGTATTTTCAGACTTCAAGTCTGAATATCTGAGCTTTGTTGGATGCCTCCTCTAAACTGATGATCTTGTGGTTCTTGTGAGAGAGAACAAGCCTGAGGAAAAACTTCAGAGAGAACAAGATGCTGAAGGGGTTTGGTTGCTTTCTCATGATGAGATGTTTAATTGTGGCTTGTGTTCTGAAAAGTCATGTTAAAAAAAAAAAAAAAATCAGGGAATTCTCTTCCAGTTAGGGCCTGGGCTCTGGCCATGCCCTGGCTCTACCTGGATGGGAAACTGCCATCAGACCCAGGTGTTTTCTGCATCAAAACAATACTCGAGTTGCTCTGACTTGGAAATTTGATCCTATCAATATGACAGCTGGACCTGTTTTTTGAAGTGAGCTTGGGAATCATTTTCTGGAGGTCTTTATCCAGTTCTTCACTGATTTGAGGTTTATCAGCTGTTGCAGACACTGGGATGATAGTAAAGTCTTTTAGTGCTTGGTAATCATCTAACTGCACATGTGTAATTAATTATGTCTGATAGGAGAAATGTTTTTGATTGTTATATCTCAATTATTCCTGATTGCTGTAAGATTCTGATCTCACTAGATGTAAGACTCCTCAGTTGAATGCACAATGACAAAGCCTAATTGTTTTACAAACTTAAAGAGAAGATGTGCATGTGTTTTTATCATTAGCAGGTTCAAAGTAATCATCTATTCAATTGACCAGGCATCAATTTTTTCCATGAAAATGAGGCCCAGTGAGAAGACAAATTCCCCAACTACCATGCAGCTTTCATGACCTGAACAGGAACAGGACTGCCAAAACATAGCCCTGTCTGGAAACTTACAAAAGCAACTTATCAAGAAAAAGCCTCATGTTATCATCAAGGTATTGTGTTCTAATTAACCTTCTTTAGCTATTCCATGTTTCAGGTTCTCAAGATGGACATTCAGTGATGTCAAAGATCAACATTGTTAGCTAATGGATGTGCTACAGATTTCTTGTTACTGGCACATGAGCAGGGGTGTGAGGATTTTGATAGGATGTGTTGTATGAATCTTTCTAACCATTCTGCATCCATTCACGAGAAGTTCAAACAACTGCAAGATAACATGAAGAAACTGCAGATGATTGGGGTTTGGATAAATGGTTAGAAGGATGGGGAATACCTGGATGGTTGAAAGATATAATCGAGGGGGTTTGGATATTTTTGTTAGTCATTATCACATTATTTTTCCCATAAATAAAGTTAATGATTCACTTGATAAAATAAGATATGATAGAATAAGGTAGGATAAGATAAAAGATAATAGATAATATAAAGATAAAAGATAATATAAAGGTAAGATAAGATAAGGAAAGATAAGCTAAGCTAAGATAGTAAAGAGGATTGGCAGGTGCAAGAAGAAAAAGGGGAATTGTAGTAATACTGGATAAGTTTAGGCCACAGTGGCCATGTCTGAACAAATCCAGGCCTTGCTCTGTATCGTGTGCACCAGCCAAACTATATTTAGTTGCTTTTATCCATGTTTTGCTGCCTAGCTGTTTTTCTGCATATTTCACTGTTCTTTCACATGCTTAGCTGTTTTCTGTACATTTCTTAGTTTAGACCAGTGTTTATAACAGGTGCACTGCATGAGCCATTTTTATGTGTTTTTTGACAACTTGTTGAGACCTCAAGGCTGCTGAAACATAAACTGTGCTAAATTGGGAGAGAAGGAGCTGAAACACAGAATACCAAGATTAGAAGACTCAAGATAAAGATGGGTGGTGAAGCTGTGGACGACCACCAATCATCACCTTTGGGGGGCTCGTGCAGGGTGGGTGAACAGCACAGAACCACCAATCAAGAAATGTGTGACTGCATGGACAGTAGTTTTAGAATGTATAACTAGGGCTAAAAAATAAACAATAAATCGGCTTCTGCATAATCATATTTGTTTGCTGTCCAGAAGTCCTGTTTCTCCCTCAGCTGATGCAGCTTTTGTGCCCTGTGGACAGAGGGTAGCGTGAGGGACAGGAAGTTCTATCTCAGTTATCACCTTATTTATCCTCAGCTACACATCCAGCTGCACTAAGCACAAACAGAGTTCAGAGCTGTTCAAACTAACAATGGGCTAAAGTTGACATTGCCACTTATTGTTGGGAATTTGATATTTCACCATGGCTAAGGCCAATCTTCTGCCTGCAAAACCAGACCTGCAGCTCTTCTAAAAGTCTTCAGCAGAAAAGGAGAAAACTGCCAGGGATCCCTTTGCTGCTGCTGCTGCTGCAAAGACCCTGACAGGAACTTTCCTTCAGCCTCCCAGCTGGCACTGGGCTGCCACACACAGAGCTCACAACTTGCTGCACAATTCTGAGCACCAAAGGTTTCTTCCCACTCACCGAAGGAGGAGCTGCTTGGGATCCACACATGAGGTGCCCTGCAATGGGAGAGGGAACATGAACCAGATGCTGGTAGGAAAAGAATTGCCTGTGGTGGGAAATGCCATGGAGCAAGGCAAGCCCAAGAGAGCATTTTGCTTTCACAGCATCCCTGCAGGAGCCACAGTCCCTTCCCAGAGCAAGCAAGAGAACAGCACAAAATGCTGGGCTGTGTCAGTTCTTGGCTGGAGCAGCAAACGGGGCAGTTCCAGGCTCCAGTGCCACAGACGCCCTGCTTGAGGGAACAGAACCCCCCAGGCCTCACTGCAAACGCCTGGCTGGCTGCAGACACCCCCTTTACAGCTGCAGCTGCTGGCAGGAGCTCTCCCAAACCAACGGTGTCTTCATGGCAATTGGGTTACAGAGTCAGCTCAGGTCCAGAGGAAGAACAGAAAGCACACAGCAAGCCCAAAGCCACAGATGCTGCACCGAGGAAAAACTCGACTGACTTGCCAAGTGGGTTAGAAAATACCCCGAATAAGGCACAGAGCACAGAGTGCAAACTGCAGCAGCCACTTGCTGGATCACTGTGGCTGCGCTGCACACGTCTGCAGGCTGTGCCCTGCAAGCACAGAAGGACACGTCAGGGCTGGGCTGGCTGCTGGGAATGCCTCGGGCAGGAGGATCCTCCGGCAATCAGCAGCACCCAGAGCCGCTCTGGGCACTGAGGCCTCTGTGTCCCACAGCAATGGGAACACGCTGGGATGTGGCAACGTTCCTGTGACACCACAGCAGCAGCTCACGCAAAAACCGCTTGGAAGGTTCTCCTGTGTCACAAAGGAGCACAAAGAATCCTCCCAGGGCACAGCCCACTGCCCAAAGGATCCAAGAGGAACTCCCAAAATGCAGCAAACAAGGACACCCCATAGTCCAGCCTGAACACTGAGGAGGAGCAAGGACAGGACAAAACCAAAGGAAACATGACCTTTAGTCACTGATGCTTCTGACTAAAACCAGCAGGGCTTGTTCCATCTGGGATCTTTGTTCTAGTTCTAAAAACAAGCAAGGTTCTCCACTCTAAATATGCAGAGTGCAGAAACTGGGGAGGAGGTGGGATTGGGAAGGAGGAGGGAGCAGGAGGAGGAGGGAGATGGGAAAAGGAGGAGCAGTAAGAGGAGGAGCAGGAGCAGGCAAAGAAGGAGAAACAGGAGGTTCCAGTGCCCCCTGTGGCCGCAGCACCCCCGGCCACGGGACCATCGCCCCCAGCGCACCCTGCAGGGGAGCGGGGAGGGAAAGCTCGTCCCAAATCTATCGGGGGTCCCTGAGAGGGTTTTTTATTGGGGTGTGTTTGGAGCTCTCAGATTGCAAAATTGAGCCCCAAATATTGTCTGGAGTCCCTGGGAGGTTTTTTCCTGTGTGTATGTTTGGATCTTGCAGGACCCCAAAGCTGAGCCCCTTGGGGGGATCTTTGGGGGTCCGTGTGGCCATTGCCCAGTATCGGCAGGGGGAGGACATTGGTGCTGGGGACCCCTGGGAGAGCAGAGGAGAGGAACCCCTGGGACCTCCAGAGCAGGGAGAGCAGAGAGGGGTGATCCTGGAGCTGGGGGGCCCTGGCAGCCTGGAAAGGGGGAGTCTGGAGAGGAGGGACCCCTGGGATCCCAGGGATCTCAAAGTGAGGCATCAGTGAAGAAGGGACCCCATGGACCCCCAGAAGCCCCTGGATCATCCCTAAGCAGGACCCTGGAGAAAGGGGAACCCCTGGAGCCATTGGAGCCCCATCATCCCAGGGGAAGGAAACCTCTGGAACCCCAAAGTGGAGAGATCAGAGATGGGGAACACCTTGGAGGGGATTTTTGGGCTGAATCTTGATATTTTGGAGAATTTCATGGACTCAAGACACCTCCTACATTCTAGAGATGGATTTGGGCAGGAGAAGCCCCCAGCCCAAGGAGTCTCCACCTTGTTTTTCCCCTCAAACCAGGATTTGTCATTTCCAAGCCACAGCTGGATGGAGGAGGAAGAAAAGCCCCACAAGTGCTTGGAATGTGAGAGGAGGAGGAGGGAAAAGCCCCACAAGTGCTTGGAAGGTGAGAAGAGCTTCTGCTACAGCTCCCACCTGAGGGAACACCAGAACATCCACACTGGGAAATGGCTCTATGGGTGTGAGAAATGTGGGAAGAGTTTCAGTTGGAGCTCCAACCTCACCAAACACCGCGAGATCCACATCAGGGAACAGCCTGGAATGTGGGAAGACCTTCAGGTGGAATTCTGAATTCACCACCCATCAGCACATCCACACCAGGGAGAGGCCCGATCGAGGGATGGAGACACGAAGGGACCCGGAGCTCTCACTTGACCCGACACCAACGGAGGCTCCACCAAGGGAAGCCCTGTGAGTGCCCCGAGTGTGGGAAGAGCTTCGTGCTCTGCTCCAGCTCCATCCCCATGGGAGGATCGGTGTTGGATGATCCCCAGTGACCCACTGGGCAGAGCCCTGGTGATCCGTGGTCCTGGTGATCCCTATTGGGTGCGAGGAGTCGTTGGAGAGATTTCTTTCCCTTCTCCTTGTCCTGCTGTGATTTGGTTGGTAATAAATTCCCTCCCTGTGCCCAGGCCGGGTCTGTTGTTCCTGTGCCGGAGTTTGCTGAGGGATCTCTCCCGGTCCTTATCCCCACCCAGGAACCCTCGGTTCCATTTTCTCTCCCCTGTGCGGCTGCTGGGGGCAGGGACAGAGCGGTTTTGGGGGTGCCTGGCATCGGGCGAGCCCTCGCCATGGGCACCGCTGAGCTCTCGCGTACCTGGGACACATTTCTGGGCACAGCTGAGCTCCCGCCTGCCCAGCGCCCCAAGGTGCCCCGCCGCAAAGAAACCCCGCCCGGGGCTGCGACCCAAAACCGGCCGGAGCGCGCTGCAGCCAATCAGAGCGCGAGGAGTTGATGACTCATCAGTTGCCGGGGGAGCCTCAGAAAAACAGGTCCCCAAAATGCGCTCAGCCAATGAGAGCGCGCGGCGCTCATGAGCCGGCCCCGCTCCGGCCGGGGGCTCCCAGCGCAGCCCCAGCCGCTGCTTTGGGGCTGGCGGCTCCTGCCCGGCGCTGGCCACGGGCGAGTGGCGGCAGCTGCGGCCGCACTGGTGGCACTGGTGGGGCTGGGAGCCCCCCCTGGAGCGGGCGCGGAGCTCTCGGGGGAGCGGGGGATGTGGGACACGATGGGAAACGGGGAGAGAAGGGGGAAAAAGGGGGTGATGAGACCCCTAAATTGAGTGGTAGGAGGAGCAGGACCTCCAGAGGAAGACTGGGAGGGGATTGAGGATTGGGAGAAGATGAGAAAAGGGTCTACCGGGTGGGAAAGTGGGAAAAAGGGGATAGTGGGTCTCTAAAACTGAATAGCAAGGGGCTGGGAATGCGAGGAGTGTGGGAAAATGGGATGAAGGGGCAAAAGGAGGGAATGGGACACCAAAAGTGAACTGGGGAGCAGCTGAGGATAACGGAGGGGGGGCGATGTGAAAGGAGAAATAGGGAGAAGGGTGGACACTCCCTATGGGGAGATGAATGTGAGGCACTTGATCAGCAGCCTGGAATGGCTGGAGTTCCTGTGGGCTCTGTGAACACTCAGTGCCAGCACAACCACGAGGTGATAACCCCGTTCCTCATGGAGCGCAGAGCTGAGCGTGGGGCAGAGCAGGTCCCGTCAGGCCCTGGCCTGGGAATGACCCTGGAGCCCCTCAAAACCTCCCTGGGAATCACCCCAGAGCCCCCAGCACTCCTTGTGCCCATCCCTGGGGCTTCCTGCCCCTCCCCCAGTGATTCTGTGGCTCTCCCAGTCCATCCCAGTCCCTCCCAGTGCCACCTCAGTTCATCCCACTGTCCCCATAGTCCCTCCCAGACCCTGCCCGTCCTTCTCAGTCAATTCCCAATCTATGCTCAGTCATTCCCAGCCTTCTCAGTCCACTCCCAGTCTTCCACCCTCTTTCCCAGTGCACCCCTAGTGCCTCCCAGTCCATTTCCAGTCTCCCTCAGTGCCACACCAGCCCTCTCCTATCTCTCCCAGTGCCTCCCAGTTTTGCCATCTCACTTTGGCCCTCGAGCTCCCAGCCCAGCCCTGGCTGCCTGCTCTGCTCTGTGAGGAATTCTACCCTGCCCACATCCAGCTGAGGTGGTTCCAGGGCCAGCAGGAGCTCTCAGGGCATGTGGTGGCCACTGACCTGGTCCCCAATGGGGACTGGACCCACCAGCTCCTGGTGCTGGAGTCATAGGTAAAATTTACCAAATTTCCATCAGAATTGGAATTCCTTTTTCAAAATCATTAACACTATCCCAAATTATTTTCCGGATTTCAATAGGGAAAATACCTTCTTCCCCTTTCCTTGTAATTGTGGCAACAACTGTTTACGTCCAAAGCTGAGCCTGGATACAGCAAAAAGCTAAAGAAATGTTAGCCAATTTATTAATTGATATTTTTAAATCAATATTATTCAAAATTCCCAATCATGTTCCCACTACAACGGTTATTTTTTTTTTTTTTTTTTAAATGATTTTGCTTTTGCAGCTGGGCTGTTCTACCCTTAGAACAGGTGAACAAGCTGGCTGAATTACTGAGTCATTGTTTTGCATTGGCAATTTGACTTGTTTTAAAAGACCATGCCGAACTAAACAGTATTTCCTGTTGGCCAGTTTTCCAAATTACTTAAGGTCCAATTTCAAAAATTTTCAGGCTCGGAATAACCGGTGGTTGGGTAATAGGTGTTATTATTAACACTATCCTGCCGACTACGCCAAAAATGTCAGGGTCCGTCCTATGTGCGGAGGCCTGAGAGGTTCTTTTTTAGGGATCTCAGAGTGCAAAAGACACCACAGGGGACAAAACCAGTTTATTTTGCAGAAATGCACTTTATTTAGTACCAAACCAAAAATGCGATAGAAGGGGAGAGAGAGAGAGAGAAAGGGGGAGAGAAAGGGGTACAGCTACCAGACGCTCAGACGAATCCTCATGGAACAGGCCAATAGATGTCTGATGTCGTCCGGGGAGATCTCAGGGGTCTTCGGTTGAGAAAATCACTTTATAGTCCTTTCCAAAGCGAGTGGCTACTGGCCAAAAGGTGGGAAGATTTATGGACTATTGTATGTGGAGATCATAGCTCCATAATGCAGGTGGAACAGGATGCTACAGCCAGTACCCTGCTGGAGAGCAGTGCACCATGGCAAGCTCCAGGAACACCAACAAACAGTCCTTGGCAAGCATCGACCTCAGCCAGGCCAAAACTAAGGTCCAGAGTGAGTGGTGGGGGTCCCCAGGGACTCAGTCTCTGATGATGGTTGTGAGGCAGATCAGAGAAACTTCGGACTCTTACAGTACCTCAGCACTCAGCTTATCTTAAATAGATCATCATAAGCTTTGTATTTTTTCTCATTTCTGCTCTTTTGGCATAATATTTCCCATGCTCCTAGATTGCCCCAAAGTTGCTCACCTCAATATAAGATGGGCAATGAGAAATCCCAGTCTCCTCCCCAGCTGTGCTTGCTTCTCCCAGCAGTCAGCAGGGCCTTTCTTCTGGCTTTCTCCTTACCACACTTATCTGAGGCCTTTGAGGAGGCCTGACAATAATTTAAAGTTATTAGTAAAGCGAACAAACCAACGTTCCACTCACAGGGCACCAGAATTGAGGTTCCCGCACCTCCGGTGCTCTAAGCACCTACTCTGAGCTCTGAGGCTCTTACTTCGTTGGGTAATCTTCTAAATAAGCAAAGCAGCTAAGAGTTAAAAAGGTTATTTATTACAAAGCACATCTTATTACAAAGCACATTAGTCTCAACAGGCAATAGCAAAAAGCAATGGCAAAGCAACGGCAAATGCAGTGGCAATAAGCAAATGGCTAAAAGCCAGAATGGCTAAAAGCAACAACTCTCCCCAATACATACTCTTATATAGGATTTTTCCAACAAACTGAGATGCAAGCTTGGACCACCACTTTTTAACCTATTAGAATTCTAGTTTCTTAGCACGCTAGGTTACGTATATAACTACTCATAAAACCTATCTTGTTCTTCTGAAAAATGTAAGCAATATTGTTACTATAGCTCTATTATGTCTAAGCCCTGTATACAGCTGTGGGCCTGGAGCCTCTTGCTGAAGATATCAATATGTTTCAACATCCACTAGAACTTGCACTGCTACTCTGGCATTTGAAACCGTCCACCTACTAAAAGCATTAGAGCTCACCGTAAAATTACTAACTTACTTCTACTTAAATGTCTACTTTATGTGTGCGTGGCTTAATATACTTCAATCCATCCAAAGGCTTTAATTCAATTCCTGCACTCTGATTTCTCTCTGAAGAATTCAGAGAGACCCCTGACTCACTGACTCCAACACAGGGGGTGCCTGTACCCAGGAAAAGGGGTGCACAGATTAAGGAAAGTGGAGGGTGGGGCTGGGAAAGGCAGGAATGGGGGTCCAGGGGGTCCCAGGGTCAAGGAAAAGGGGGGCTGGGGTCTCTTAGAGGGAGAGGACAGGGAAAGGGGGTGGAGGGGGGCATTGGTGCTGGATAAAGGTGTGCAGGGTGGTCCCAGTCCCTGAGAATGGAGGGTTTGGAAGAGTTTAATTCCCGGATATGGGGCACACGGGGTCCCGGTGCAGCGGAATGGGGTTCAGGGGTCCCGGTGCTGGATAACAGGATGCAGTGGGTGCCCAGGAAATGGGGCTCAGGAGGGTTCCCTTTCTGGGTTCTGGGGCTCAGGGGGTTCTGGTGCCTGAAAACTGAGGTTCAGAGGGGTCCCGGTGCCCAGAAATGGGGGTTCAGCGGGGTTGCCGTGCCCGGAAATGGGGGTTCAGGTTGGTTCCAGGTTCCAAATAAGGGGCTGTATGGGGTTTTTGGACTCGGGAAGGGGGTACAGAGGGGTCCCGGTGCTCTGAAATGAACGTTCAAGGGGGTCTCTGTGCCCAGGAAGGGGAGTTAGCCCAGAAATGGAAGTGCAGGGGGGTCCTCGTGCCAAGAACGGGGGTTCAGGGGGGTCCCGGTGCCAGGGGGGGTCACCAGTCCCGGGGCGGATCCCGAAGCCGCAGCTTGGGAGAGGCGAAAGTGACCGGGGAGCGCCAGGACGGGGAGAGGACAGAGGAAACCCTGGGAATTCCCTGAATCTGCCCAGGACCACCCAGGATGCCCCGCAGGATGAGAAGTGGGTGGAGAACTGCGGGACGCAGAGACTGGGGGTCTGGCAGCGTCCAAGGGTCAGGAAGCAGAACTGGGAGAGCCGGGAAGGAAGGTTGAAGGGACTGGGAGAGGCGGGATGGGAGATCCAGGGGGTCCCAGTGCCCTGGAAAGACGTCCAAGAGTCCCCAGTGTTGAGGGAAAGGAGGGTCTGAGAGCTGGGAAAGGCAGCTGTCCTACCTTTGTTGGATGTTACAATGATGTAATCAAGCGATCTGTGTCTTTACTGTCTGTGGTTCAGTTTTTAGCTTTT
>JAREIS010001114.1:0-28458 GCA_030060385.1 Muscicapa striata striata
CCTAGTCCTCCTTAAACTCCTTCTCGTCTCTAATCCGAACGCGACATTCCCTCTTGAAGTGCCCCTTCTTTCCACAGTAAAAGCACACTTTCAAATCCTGCCTCTCACCAGGACCCGAACTTCAGCCGACTTCCTCCCAAACTGCTTCGGTCCCTTTTCCCGCTCCCTGCTTTCTCGCATTGCAGCCACCATCAGTCTGACTTGTCGTTTATGACTTTCCTCTTCCCTTCGCACATAAACTTTTTGTGCTTCCCTTAATAGTTCATCCAGTCCCCTGTCTTGCCAATCCTCTAACTTTTGTATCTTTTTCTAATATCCTCCCAAGATTTTGAAACAAAATGCACTTTTAATACTGCCTGCCCCATTTGATCATCTGGATTTATCCCCGAATAAAGTTGAAAAATTTTCCGTAGCCTCTCTAACCATTCTGTGGGGTCTCATCCTTCTTTTGTCTTTCATTAAAGGCCTTATTGAGGTTTTGGCCTCGCGGGACTGACTCTCTAATCCCCTGCACAATTATTTTCCTAAGGTCTTGCATATGGACTCTATGAGCTGGATTTTGATGGTCCCAATTGGGGTTCTGCAAAGGCCACTTAATATCTGCTGCTGGTCCTTGTATGTGCTGTGCGTCCCAAATTCGCATGCCTTCCCTCCTGATCATATTTTTTTCTTCGGCCGTGAACAAGATGTTTAATATGGACTGTAATTCTTCCCAAGTATACATGCTCGGCCCTAAGAATTGATCTACTCTCTCTGCCACCCCCAGTGGATCTTCTAATAGATGTCCCATCTCTTTCTTAAAATCCCTAACATCCCCTGAACTGAGAGGTACTGATACAAACCCTATACCTGGCTGTGGCCCTCCCATCGGTATTTCCCTTAGTGGGTATAATCCTTCCCGGGCTCTACTGCGGGTAACCGGCCCCGCATGCTCTGACTGGTCAGAATCCGAATCCTCTCCAGGAGGTGCCCTGGGGTCTTCTGTTCCCGGTACTTGAGGTGGGGGTATATACGGAGGGGGAACTATCAAAGTTTCCTCTAGCTGGCTTCCCTTTTTCTTATTCTTATTTTCCCTTGATTTTTCTGCTAATTTAAAGATAAATACCTCCGGCCGTTCTACCCAGATCTTTGCATAGTCACTTTCCTCTGCACAAAGGGGTTTCTTAGTGTTCACCCAAATATTCAGTTTTTGTTTCACCCAATCCTCTGAGGACCCGTATATGGGCCAAAACACATTCTTTGAGATTTCCTTCCCACCCCATACTTCCACACAGTAGTGTATCATTTTAGCTTTGTCTTTTCCCTGTGTGCCTAAAAAATGTTCCCAATTATCTAACAGAAATCCTAAGGGACTTTCTCTAGGTATAGGTGGGAGCCTAATGCTCACAGGGGGCTTACTCTTCCCCTGTCCCATTCTTCCGGAGTGCCTTCAATCACACAATCAACTCTCGCTTCCCCTGGTTCGTGGCCCAAGCCCTCGCGGGTCTGTGGGAATCGCACTACTGAGGGTCCGCTCTCGCTTGGGGAGTCTGGCTGCCAGCCCCCCTCTCGTCCACACACCACACAGTCGCACTCCGGGATCCCAACCCCGCCCGGACGGTTCCCGTAATACTCACGCGTCCCGCCGCGTCTTCGTCCGGACCTTGTGCACAAGCTTTAAGGGGTGTATTGGGCCCTCGAACCTCCTTTGCTTTCCTCTTTTCCTCACTTTAGGTTCGTCGGTCGGGGCCGGGATGAAATCCAAGTCCCGGGGCCACCGGGTCGGTGGGGCGCCCCCCCTTTAGACAAGGAATTTTTCCCGAATTCCGATCCGAGCCGCAGCACCAAGTTGTTATAAATAAGCACAACGGGCCAATATAAAGCCAATTATGTAGCCAATTTATTATTACAGAAAAGAGTAAGCAAAGATGCAGCGCTGGGCGACGGGGGGGGGAGGGTCGCTGTCTTCCCCAAATCCACCGCCGCACCGACTATGTTCCGGGTCTCCCTTTTAGGGTCTCCGCACAACCCTGTATATGGCTGGGAGAATGCTGACATTGCGCTACCCCGAATGAAATATATGGGAAAGAACCATAAAGTAACAACAGTAAGGGGATGGGAAGATACATTAAAGTAGCAAATAAGTAAATAGACATGCAAGGAAAGTATAGCCAAATAACAAATAGCTAAAAGGGACATGACTAGACTAGGCTGCTAGACTGCTTGAGCCAAGGGGTGGGGAAGATTCCATAAAAGCATGTGAAACCAATCAATAAGGAACAAGTAATATGTGGACAGTGCCTAATAACCAATTGTATGCTTGCTAGATTTGCGTGATCATTGTAACAAACCCTATAAAATATGTATGCTTTGATGCAATCAAGTTGGATGTTAGAGATTCACCCATACCTCCATGAGGACTCCGTGAATACTCGGCTAAGATCTCCTGCTGTCCGGACAAGATTTCTCCCATCACTCAGCCACTTGGTGGCATTTGGGATGGGGGGTTAAGCAACGTGAAAAATTCAGAAACTGCTCCTGTTGGCAACTGCAGCAGCCCCTTCAAGAACCCAGAGCTTCCAGCAAGGTCTGCGTGTGCCTTGCAAAAGGGAGTGGCTTGCAGGGATGGAGCTGTCAACCCACTGCAAAAGCCGGGAGGAAATCAGAAGCGGCAAAATGCCATTTTGACTCAAAGGCTGCCCAGATTCTTCATGTCTTCCTTCTTCTCCAAGATAGGAAGGCAGAGCTGGACTTCATCAACGTTCAAGTTCTTGGTGCTCCCTGGTATCCAAGGGATCAAGTGAACTCTTGTGTGCAGTGATTCCTACTGAAGGAAAAAAGGAGATGTCGTGAGATGGGACATCCTTCTTTTCTCCTTTGTCTTCCCAGGAGCCGCTTGGAAAGAGAAATGCCCCCATGAGCTTTATCTGACCCTTCCCAGCCAGCCCATCCCTCACTCCCGGGTCTCATGTGCTCCACAGGCTTCCCTGGCTCCCTAAACTCAGAGGAGCTCTGGTAGGAGACAACGCTGCCTGGCATGGGGCTGTTTGATCCCTGTCTCATTATGATTCCCTTTGTCCCACTCCTCCACCCATCAAAGGGACCAGAGGGTCCCCCACAACTGCAGGGTACTGCACAGATCGGGGACTCGTTCCCTGCTCCTGTCCTTGGTAGCCTCGGGAAGGCTCCAGTGCCCTCCCTGTGTGCGGGACAGGGGCTGCAGCACGGCTGAGCCCGTGTGCCAGCAGCGCCCGAGGAGCAGCTGCGCAAGGGCAGAGTCTGAAACACAATCCCCAGTGTAATATATGTTATGAAATAATTCATGTTGGTGTGTAATTAATGTGAAATAAATCATGTTTGTATAAAGAAAGAAAATAATAAGGAAACTTTAGAACATAAGCTGCAGAGGGAGGAACAGGGATTGCCTGATGAGAATTGCTACACTGCACCAGTCAACAAAAGCCGAAGAACCTAAATTAGCAAGTTAATAGAAATGGCTCTGGCAGAGATGGCCGTTTCAGAAACTGTACAGGGAACACCCAAGTGTTGAACACTCAACAAGTGTTGATAATCAAGAGAACCGGAGTCTTCAGGGAAAACTACATCTCAATACCTGGTTCCCTTAAGCCAAAATCTGCATTCAGCAAAATTTATCACTTCCCAGAAATGGTTTTGTCCAGCCCAAGGCAGAGAAAGCAAAGCTACATGAATATGCAAAACTGCAAAAAGAAAGGAGGACCTCTGCTCCAGGCTAGAAAAAACTGTATAAAAACAGGACTGACCAAGATGACATTCGTGAACATTGGGGGATCCAATGATAGAGGTTGGATCAGAGTGTGTTCACCCAGCCCAGAACCCGGGCTCGGCATTGTTCATTTTGATTGTATGTCGATCGCGAAATAAAACTCACTATTTGATCACACTTAATTCAGCTTGATCTGATTATTATTTATAACACCCAGTGCACACAAATGAGAGGTGGCATTTGAGGGGCTGGCAGCAGAAGCTAAATCCATCTGCTCGCTGCCCTTTCTAGCCATGGCCACGCTGATGCAGTCAGAAGAATTGCCCCTGCCCAGGAAGCTCTCAGGTAGAATACAGGAGCAAAAGCCATGTGTTTCTGAGGTGCTAGCTGCCACTTTCTCAGGTGTTTCCTCCAATTACTAAAGGGTTTTGAGTATTTTTACCATTTCACCACTTGCTGTGTGTCCCTGTGAGTGAGTAAGCACCACAAACCCTGTCCCTTGTGATATATATATACCATATTGTAATTCGTGTTGTAATTTGTGTTTTATATAAAATAAGACTGCAAAATAAAAAATAAATGAGCCACAAGTAAAGGCAGTAATTGCCTCAGAGCTAGGTAAATTAACATATCTACAGGTCAGACTGCTACCGATAAGCATCTATCTCCTGGGGAAGCCTGGAAACTCACGGAGGAGCAGCATTTCCTGAAAATCCCATCACTCCCCCCCAGGACTGCATTCCCCGACTCTGGATAAAGTCCACCACCTAAAAGCAATACACAACGAACACAATGTCTCGTCAAAGAGCAGGAAGGACTTTGTCTTATGTGGACACCAGAGCTGAATTTGAAAGAAACAAAGGACTGTCTCGCTCCAGGCTATGAAAAACAGTATAAAAAGGGGGCCAACCAAAACGGCGGCGTAAACACAAGGGGACCCAGTGCGACAGAGGCTGGGTAACATCGTGTGTTCACCCAACACCGAACCCGGGCTCGGTGTTGTTCTTTCTGGTTGTGGCTTTACAGGACCATATTTTTGGTCGCGAAAATAAAATTTGCCAATTTAACCTTTTAATTCGGTTTGATTCGTTTATTATCTATAACAATCTTGGTTACCCCGACGTGATCCTGATTTTGGGTTTGGGGGGGCCCCCTTTCCAACCAGGAGGCACCTCGCTGACTTCAGCGGCCTGGTGGAATTGGGGAATTCCCCGAAGCCAGTCAGGATCCCGAACTAAAAATTCGAAAAGCCGCAATCGGAAAGGGAAAGTTGGGCCCTGAGCTCTCGGAAAAACCGCGGCAACGTTTTTCACTCATAAAACTCGACGTGCACGAAGAATCCACGCAGGAAAAGGAGCCGTAAGTATTGCGTGGTTGAGTGAGATGTGACTGAGCGCGTGATTGAGACGTGATTTTATCACGAAGTGAGTGCGGACCCCAAAGCCGCAGTTCCATGATCCCACGAGGGGTGTGGTCCGTGACGGGGGAAGCGAACGTAACGTAGTATTAACTCTCTCTGTTTTGTGTCAAGCCTAAAACTTGGGAAGTTTTGGGGGTCGGTCACAGGAACATCGGGAGGGAAGGTACGTTCCCTGGAATTGGGAATTGGTAAACCTCTCAGATCGTAGGGCCCTAGAAAAGGAAAAGAGAGCTCGCTTCCTTTCGAAAAACTCCACCAAACGGTTCTCTGTGTGAGGTGAGTAGATTGGAAACATTGAAATAAAGTTTAAACTTTAGTACAGTAGTACCCGGACCTGGCGGTGGTCCCAGCGTAAAACACGGTAAGTAAACATAACAAAGGTAGCTCGGCGGGGGGGGAACCTTTTAGAAAAAATGGGACAGAAAAAGAGCAAACCTCAGGGAAAAACCCCAGAGAAGTCAGTTAAAATAAGATGTTAAAATACTGGGAGCGAGGTTACGGGCCGCATCCCCGCAGGCTGATCCCGTGCCTGTGTCCGAGGCAGAGAAGGGCAGCCGCGCGCGCGGTCACAGGGGCAAGAAAAGTACCGCCGCTGTAAGGCAAAGTCGTCGCGTGGCTTTATCTGGGTTCCCGTACTACCCAGTTTACTGGGACAGGTTGGTCGAGTCGAAACGTGATTGCGAGCTCTGCTCCCCGGCCCAGGCGAGGTGTTGTAAGGCAGGGACAGAGAAGCCGTGAGCGTGTCCCGCTCCGGCCCGGCTGCTGCTGCCGGTTTCGTGAAGAGGAGGGGGAGCGGGCGCCCGCTCGCTCCTCCGGGGAATGGTGGCGGGCGAGGCAGAGGCGCCTTGTCCCTTTTCTGCCTGGCCTTAAGCCGGGGCCCGCCCGCTCCTCGGGTGCAGTATTTTTGGCTGTCGGTCGGGTGCGCAGTGGCCGGCAGCCAGGGCTGGACGCGGCCGAAGATGCGTGGAGCCTGCCGAGGCTTTCCCCGGCCCCTTCCCGAGAGTCCCGCGCTCTGTCTCGGTAGCGGCTGGTGCAGTCGAGCCACCGTGCCCGGGCGGCCTGTGGTGTCTGGCCTGCCCCGGCTGTCGTGGCTGCCGGCGGGCTGGGTTGCGAGCGGCTCCGTTTTTTTCTTCAGGCATGCCGGTGTGCAGGGTGGATCGTGGGGGCTGCCCCCCCGGCCTTTTTATTTTTTTTTCTTCTCACGCGGCCTTGGGCTGCGGCGCCGAGCCAGCAGACCCAAAGGGGGCGGGGCCCCTCCCGGGCGAGGCAGCCGGCCGGACGGGGGGAGGCTCCGGGGTGCTTCTACTATAAGAAGAAAGGTCACTTAAAGGAGGACTGTGGGAAGCGGATGAAAGACGGGGGGTGTTCCGAGAAGATTGGAAGAGTCGGAAGCTTTTTCATTTAGGGTCCGCAGCATCCCTAGAGCCCCTGGTGGAGCTGGGGGTGGGACCCGAAAAACTAATTTTAATGTTTTAGTAGACTCTGGTGCTGAGCACCGTCCAACAGCTGCCTTCAGGATGTAATATAAGTAAAGAAACTGTGATAGTGATTAAAGCAAAAAGGGGAACCTTTAAAGGTACCGGTAATTAAAAATGTTAAAATAGAATCTTAAACGAAGTTTTGTTTAGGGAATCTGTTGTTAGTTAAAGAAGCGGATTACAACCTGTTGGGGAGGGATTTGATGGTAACATTAGAAATAAGTCTAATTGTAGAGAGTTCTCGGCTTATGGTACGTTTATTTAAACTAACAATAGAGGACGAGAATAGAGTTAATTCAAAGGTTTGGCACACACAAGGGGAGGCAAGGGAATTGTCACACAGAAAGTTCCTCTAGGGTTTGCCATACACAAAATCCAACCTAGGGATCACGTTCTCATAAAAAACCTAGAAAGAAGTTTCTTTCTCTCTTCACTGGGAGGGTCCTTTTTTTTTGTCCTTTTGACCACAGACACAGCAGTCCGGACAGCAGAAAAAGGCTAGACACACGCCTCCAGAGCGAAAAAGATCGAGATAAGAGAAGAGACACCTAAGTGGAAAGTGACCTCCCTCCCTGGAAACCTCGAGCTAAAATTGCGTCAAACAAGTAAATGAGCACCTTAGATCAGATAAGGTGTTCAGTTCCTGGGGCAGGTGTTTTCCTTTTGTTCATTTCAAGTGCCAGATTTGTTGTGAGGTTTGGGTCACACATTGTATATGGGGAATCAGGCCTAAAGGTCTCTGTACTAAGTGCCTTGAGGAAGAGCTGTCTCTGACTGACCAAATTCTAATACTTACCACCGAATTGAATATTATTGAACCAGAGTCAATCGAGTGGTTTTCGCTTGTACCAACACAGGATTGGGGGAAAACTAAATTGCAAGATGGTAATTTTGGAAGTTGAGTGCCAGAGAGCAAATAAAGTATCTTGTTGGACAGATACAGTAAAAATTATCAAGGTGGGATGCCTTTAAGGAACGGTATGCAGTTCGGACTTCACATTGGTCCCCTGAAGAATACTTCTGCTGCCAAGAAGATGGTTTCCCTCGCCGCCAGCAGCAACCTGGTGGGCGTAGGCAGAGAAGTACACCTGTGGGGAGTCCTGGTGAGCCTGAGCCTAGTCATGTATCCTCTGACTAATGCATACCCAGAGAATGGCCTGAGCCCTGCAATACAAAGCCATAATGAGTGTGGGGAGTGCACACTAATTAGTACCCCTGCTCACCCTGTCCTAGCTAATTGCACCCCTGAAAGGAAAGAGGAGCAATGCACTCTTCACGGCACTCAGTATATAAGGTGTAAATTGGGGGAGAAAATGGTATGCTACGATCCCATGGCAAGAAACAGAAACAGGCAATCAGAGACATTTGCTCATAACATTCACAAAAGAAGTGCAAGCCAGACACCTCTTCCCACATGTGAACAATGCAATCGTACGGTTTGGATAAGGGGAAAAAGAAAATCGGTATTTGTGGCTTATTTTCAGGTGAATCAATTATGTTATGAAAATACTCAACTAGGGATGTGTGTCATGGAAGGGAGAACCTACTGGGTGGGCAAAAATCTAAGGTATGAAAGCGGACTCATCTCAGACACTGAACCTGTCATCATAGACCTTCTTGAGGAAGATGATGTCCGAATCTGTGCCCAGTTTGATAACACTTTCTGTTTTTCTAGAGATAGGGAAGGCATGGATCCTGAGAGCAAAATAAAACAGATAGCCATAGAAATAAAGAAACAGGAGTCAGAGATGAGAAGAAGGAGAATGGAGCAGGAAAGGTTGAGGACCCTAAGTGAACAATATGATTTATTGGAGAGACAGTATGATAATTGGGGCTTACCTGGCTCAGACAAGAATTTGTTTATCGATTTAATGCAAGAGATTGCAACCGAATTAGGATTGACCAACTGCTGGATTTGCGGGGGACTCAAATCAGCAGAAAAATGGCCCTGGAAAGGTGAGAGCTTAACTCCAGAGCAACTCCTAAGGGGGGATAAACCCCAAATTTCAAAGACACTTCAAAGACCTGAGGGCTGGATCTTAGATAAAAGAGTGATTGGATCAATTTGTATCAGTCGGGAGGGAAGAGAATATACTGAGGTAGTGGGATACACCCCGTGTGTCTCCACCTTAACCGTAAATTCAGATAACAAAAGTAAAATTTGGCAGCCAGAGTCCCCTACTGGGTACTGGAGCCTAGAAAAGAAAGGCAATTGTGAGTGGAGTGACAAGGTTGGACTTTGCTGGAATAAAGGCTCTGGAGCTAACCCTTACCAGTCACTAGGAGAATTAAGTACTTACTGGGCTGAACCAGGAAGTACAAAAAGTACATGGAAAGCTCCTGATGGGATATACTGGGTATGTGGGAAGAAAGCATATAGTGAATTACCACAAAAATGGAAGGGGTCATGCACTCTAGGGATTATTCAGCTGGTCTTCTTTACTTTACCAAGGTCTGACAGTGCTTTCCTGGGGGCACCTCTCTATGAGACACTGAATAGAGAAAAAAGGGAATTAAGGAAGAAGCTCCCTGATGTGGGTGGCAGCCAAGTTTGGGGAGGGGAAGAGTGGCCAGCTGAAAGAATAATAGAATACTATGGTCCTGCAACTTGGGCACAAGATGGAAGTTGGGGGTACCGGACTCCAGTGTACCTGTTGAATAGGTTGATAAGGCTGCAGGCCGTGGTAGAGATTGTGTCAAATCACACCTCGGATGCTCTCGAATTGTTGGCTAAACAGCACTCCCAGATGCGAGCTTTTGTATACCAGAATAGAATAGCATTAGACTATTTGTTAGCAGAAGAAGGGGGAGTCTGTGGGAAATTTAACGAATCTGAATGCTGTGTCGAAATTGATGATTACGGAGAAACTATAAAGGGTCTTGCAGCAGAGATAAAGAGGGTAGCACACGTTCCAGTCCAAAAATGGAATTCCATTCTCCAGGCATCTTGGTGGGACCAGTTACTAACCATAAGTAAAAATTTACAGGATCTTCGAAAGCAGGGAATTGTTACACAAAATGTTCCTCTAGGGTTCGCCATACACAAAATCCAACCTGGGGATCACATTCTCATAAAAACCTAGAAAGAGGTTTCTCTCTCCCCTCACTGGGAGGGTCCTTTTCTCGTCCTTTTGACCACAGACACAGCAGTCCAGACAGCAGAAAAGGGCTGGACACACGCCTCCAGAGCGAAAAAGATCGAGACAAGAGAAGAGACACCCGAGTGGAAAGTGACCTCCCACCCTGGAAGCCTCAAGCTAAAATTGCGTCGGACAAGTAAATGAGCACCTTAGATCAGATAAGGTGTTCAGTTCCTGGGGCAGGTGTTTTCCTTTTGTTCATTTCAGGTGCCAGATTTGTTGTAAGGTTTGGGTCACACATTGTATATGGGGAATCAAGCCTAAAGGTCTCTGTACTTAGTACAAAGTGCCTTGAGGAAGAGCTGTCTCTGACTGACCGAATTCTAATACTTGCCACCAAATTGAATATTATTGAACCAGAGTCGATCGAGTGGTTTTCACTTGTACAAACACAGGATTGGGGGGGAAAACTAAATTGCAGGACGGTAATTTTGGAAATTGAGTGCCAGAGAGCAAATAAAGTATCTTGTTGGACAGATACAGTAAAAATTATCAAGGTGGGATGCCTTTAAGGAACGGTATGCAGTTCGGACTTCACATTGGTCCCCTGAAGAATACTTCTGCTGCCAAGAAGATGGTTTCCCTCGCCGCCAGCAGCAACCTGGTGGGCGTAGGCAGAGGCAGAGAAGTACACCTGTGGGGAGTCCTGGTGAGCCTGAGCCTAGTCATGTATCCTCTGACTAATGCATACCCAGGGAATGGCCTGAGCCCTGCAATACAAAGCCATAATGAGTGTGGGGAGTGCACACTAATTAGTACCCCTGCTCACCCTGTCCTAGCTAATTGCACCCCTGAAAGGAAAGAGGAGCAATGCACTCTTCACGGCACTCAGTATATAAGGTGTAAATTGGGGGGAAAAAAAATGGTATGCTACGATCCCATGGCAAGAAACAGAAACAGGCAATCAGAGACATTTGCTCATAACATTCACAAAAGAAGTGCAAGCCAGACACCTCTTCCTACATGTGAACAATGCAATCGTACGGTTTGGATAAGGGGAAAAAAAAAATCGGTATTTGTGGCTTATTTTCAAGTGAATCAATTATGTTATGAAAATACTCAACTAGGGATGTGTGTCATGGAAGGAAAAACCTACTAGGTGGGCAAAAATCTAAGGTATGAAAGCGGACTCATCTCAGACACTGAACCTGTCATCATAGACCTTCTCGAGAAAGATGATGTCCAGAACTGTGCCCAGTTTGATAACACTTTCTGTTTTTCTAGAGATAGGGAAGGCATAGATCCTGAGAGCAAAGTACCTGTTGAATAGGTTGATAAGGCTGCAGGCCGTAGTAGAAATTGTGTCGAATCACACCTCGGATGCTCTCAAATTGTTAGCTAAACAGCACTCCCAGATGCGAGCTTTTGTATACCAAAATAGAATAGCATTAGACTGTTTGTTAGCGGAAGAAGGGGGAGTCTGTAGGAAATTTAATGAATCTGAATGCTGTGTCGAAACTGATGATTACTGAGAAACTATAAAGGGTCTTGCAGCAGAGATAAAGAGGGTAGCACACGTTCCAGTCCAAAAATGGAATTCCATTATCCAAGCATCGTGGTGGGACCAGTTATTATCAGGAGCTTAGTGGAAAAAGGTAGTGTTCTTTATTGTATGTTCATTGGCAGGAATCATATTCATACCATGTTTAACACCTTGTTTTATTAGACTAATACACTCGGTGGTACAGGGCATGCAAACTGTAGCTATGCCCATGGATCCTGAACTCACATCAAGAAGGGTAAATGGTAGAGCCTCCAAAATAATAAAATTAGGGAGAGGGGAGATGAACACCACGGCAATAAAGGCGCTGACAAAATTTGAAGAACAGATAGAGAAAAATCAGCTCCCCTATATAGATTATCAAAAAGAGCCAGTAGAAGAATGGGATGGCAGTGAAGAATCTGAAGAGGATTAAAAGGGGGAACACGAATTAATGTGTTTATATAGAAGGGGAGGGATTGTGATATATATATACCATATTGTAATTCGTGTTGTAATTCGTGTTTTATATAAAATAAGACTGCAAAATAAAAAATAAACGAGCCACAAGTAAAGGCAGTAATTGCCTCAGAGCTAGGTAAATTAACATATCTACAGGTCAGACTGCTACCGATAAGCATCTATCTCCTGGGGAAGCCTGGAAACTCACGGAGGAGCAGCATTTCCTGAAAATCCCATCACTCCCCCCCAGGACTGCATTCCCCGACTCTGGATGAAGTCCACCACCTAAAAGCAATACACAACGGACACAAAATCTGGTCAAAGAGCAGGAAGGACTTTGTCTTATGTGGACACCAGAGCTGAATTTGAAAGAAACAAAGGACTGTCTCGCTCCAGGCTATGAAAAACAGTATAAAAAGGGGGCCAACCAAAACGGCGGCGTAAACACAAGGGGACCCAGTGCGACAGAGGCTGGGTAACATCGTGTGTTCACCCAACATCCTCGTGTGCTAGCTTTCTTACTGAATACCTATTCGTCTAGCTGCCTTCTGTAGTAAATCTTGGAGAGGCAGGGACCTCAAATCTGTGTTTAGTGGACCGTGAGAACTACTGTGGTCTGTGCACTCTTTCTCCTTGCCCTCAGTTACACTTCTCTGCTTTTCGCTCTGCACTGTTTAAAGAGTGCTTGAGACTCTTACAAGAGGCAGGGCAGACTGCTACGGTAGAGAGGGTTTAGAAGAAAAGTGCACGTCCCAGCCGTGTTTTTTGAGCAGATACACCTAGCTGCAGAGTGTTCTGTGTGAGGACTAGGTGACAATTCATCTCTGTTAGAGCGAAAACGCTGCAAGATACAAGCCACGAACAAGGAAACTCAGCGTGCACCAGAGTGCTCTGCTGAGCGTATCAGTTGCCAGTGACGAGTGCTGAGAAGTAGGATGAACGTATGCTATCTTTCTTACTGAATACCTATTCGCCTTGCTACGCTAAGAGGTAAATACTGGAAATGCAATGATCTCATGTCTGTGTTTAGTGGACAGTGAGAACTACTGCGGTGTGTGCACTCTTTCTCCTTGTCCTTAGTTACACTTCTCTGCTTTTCGCTATGCAGAGTTAAAGAGTGCTTCGAACTCTTGCAAGAAGCAAGGCAGACTGCTACTGTAGAGAGGGTTTAGAAAAAAACCGCACGTCCCAGCCGTGTTTTTTGAGCAAATAAGCCTAGCTGCAGAGTGTTCTGTGGGAGGACTAGGAGACAATTCATCTCTGTTAGAGCTAAAACGCTGTAAGATACAAACCGCGGAAGAAGAACCGCAGTGCACCAGAGTGCTCTGCTGCGCGTATCAGTTGTCAGTGACGAGTGCTAAGAAGCAGGATCGGAACCAGCTAGCTTTGCTGCTACATACCTAATCGCCATGCAGCCCTCTCTGGTAAACATGACGCTTACTGATAGGCTCCGAGAGGCAGACAACACTTTGGTATGTGCAGCGGAAAGGAGAGCTACTGTGTGGTGTGCACGCTTTCTTCTTAGCTTCAAGAACACTTCTGTGCCCTTCGCTTTGACAACTCGAGAGTGTGCATGCTATTGATACTAGAAGAGTGGCAGACTGATATTAAACAGAGAGTTTAGAAGAAAAGTGCACGTGCCAGGCGTGTTTTTTGAGTAGATACACCTAGCTGCAGAGTGTTCTGGGTGAGGACTAGGTGACAATTCACCTAATTTAGACAGAAATCGCTGCAGGATACAAAGCGCGAAGAAAGAACTGCAGTGCACCAGAGTGCTCTACGCAGCGTATCAGTTGTCAGTGACTATTGCTAAGAAGCGGGATCCTCGTGTGCTAGCTTTCTTACTGAATACCTATTCGTCTAGCTGCCTTCTGTAGTAAATCTTGGAGAGGCAGGGACCTCAAATCTGTGTTTAGTGGACCGTGAGAACTACTGTGGTCTGTGCACTCTTTCTCCTTGCCCTCAGTTACACTTCTCTGCTTTTCGCTCTGCACTGTTTAAAGAGTGCTTGAGACTCTTACAAGAGGCAGGGCAGACTGCTACGGTAGAGAGGGTTTAGAAGAAAAGTGCACGTGCCAGCCGTGTTTTTTGAGCAGATACACCTAGCTGCAGAGTGTTCTGTGTGAGGACTGGGTGACAATTCATCTCTGTTAGAGAGAAAACGATGCAAGATACAAACCGCGAACAAAGAAACTCAGTGCACCAAAGTGCTCTGCTGCGCGTATCAGTTGTCAGTGACTAGTGCTAAGAAGCAGGATCAACGTATGCTAGCTTTCTTACTGAATAGCTATTCGCCTTGCTACGTTAAGAGGTAAATATTGGAGATGCAAGGATCTCATGTCTGTGTTTAGTGGACAGTGAGAACTACTGTAGTGTGTCCACTTTTTCTCGTTGTCCCCAGTTACATTTCTCTGCTTTTCGCTATGCACTGTTTAAAGAGTGCTTGGAACTCTTACAAGAAGCAGGGCAGACTGATCCGGTAGAGAGGGTTTAGAAGAAAAGTGCACGTCCCAGCCGTGTTTTTGAGCAAATAAACCTAGCAGAAGAGTGTTTTGTGTGAGGAGAGGTTGACAATCACCTCATTTAGATGGAAATCGCTGCAGGATACAAACCGCGAAGAAAGAACCGCAGTGCACCAGAGTGCTCTGCTGAGCGTATCAGTTGTCAGTGACTAGTGCTAAGAAGAAGGATCGCAACCAGCTAGCTTTGCTGCTACACACCTAGTCGCCATGCAGCCTTCTGTGGTAAACATGACGCTTGCTGTTAGGCTCCGAGAGGCAGACAACACTTTGCTATGTGCAGTGGAAATGAGAGCTACTGTGTGGTGTGCACGCTTTCTTCTTAGCTTCAGGAACACTTCTGTGCTCTTCGCTATGACAACTCGAGAGTGTGCATGCTATTGATACTAGAAGAGTGGCAGACTGATATTAAACAGAGAGTTTAGAAGAAAAGTGCACGTGCCAGGCGTGCTTTATCAGTAGATACACCTAGCTGCAGAGTGTTCTGTGGGAGGACTAGGTGACAATTCCTCTAATTTAGAGAGAAAACAATGCAGGATACAAACCGCGAACAAAAGAACTCAGTGCACCAGAGTGCTCTACGCAGCGTATCAGTTGTCAGTGACTAGTGCTGAGAAGCAGGATCAGCGTGTGCTAGCTTTCTTACTGAATACCTATTCGTCTAGCTGCCTTCTGTAGTAAATCTTGGAGAGGCAGTGACCTCAAATCTGTGTTTAGTGGACAGTGAGAACTACTGTGGTCTGTGCACTCTTTCTCCTTGTCCTCAGTTACACTTCTCTGCTTTTCGCTCTGCACTGTTAAAAGAGTGTTTGAAACTCTTACAAGAAGCATGGCAGACTGATACGGTAGAGAGGGTTTAGAAGAAAAGTGCACGTGCCAGCCGTGTTTTTTGAGCAGATACACCTAGCTGCAGAGTGTTCTGTGTGAGGACTGGGTGACAATTCATCTCTGTTAGAGAGAAAACGATGCAAGATACAAACCGCGAACAAAGAAACTCAGTGCACCAAAGTGCTCTGCTGCGCGTATCAGTTGTCAGTGACTAGTGCTAAGAAGCAGGATCAACGTATGCTAGCTTTCTTACTGAATAGCTATTCGCCTTGCTACGTTAAGAGGTAAATATTGGAGATGCAAGGATCTCATGTCTGTGTTTAGTAGACAGTGAGAACTACTGTAGTGTGTCCACTTTTTCTCGTTGTCCCCAGTTACATTTCTCTGCTTTTCGCTATGCACTGTTTAAAGAGTGCTTGGAACTCTTACAAGAAGCAGGGCAGACTGATCCGGTAGAGAGGGTTTAGAAGAAAAGTGCACGTCCCAGCCGTATTTTTTGAGCAAATAAACCTAGCAGAAGAGTGTTTTGTGTGAGGAGAGGTTGACAATCACCTCATTTAGACGGAAATCGCTGCAGGATACAAACCGCGAAGAAAGAACCGCAGTGCACCAGAGTGCTCTGCTGAGCGTATCAGTTGTCAGTGACTAGTGCTAAGAAGAAGGATCGCAACCAGCTAGCTTTGCTGCTACACACCTAGTCGCCATGCAGCCTTCTGTGGTAAACATGACGCTTGCTGTTAGGCTCCGAGAGGCAGACAACACTTTGCTATGTGCAGTGGAAATGAGAGCTACTGTGTGGTGTGCACGCTTTCTTCTTAGCTTCAGGTACACTTCTGTGCTCTTCGCTATGCAGACTCGAGAGCGTGCAGGCTATTGATACTAGAAGAGTGGCAGACTGATATTAAACAGAGGGTTTAGAAGAAAAGTGCACGTTCCAGGCATGCTTTATCAACCGGAACACCTAGCAGCAGAGTGTTCTGTGGGTGGACCAGGTGACAATTCCTCTCAGGTAGAGAGAAAACAATGCAAGATACAAACCGCGAACAAGGAAACTCAGCGCACCAGAGTGCTCTACGCAGCGTATCAGTTGCCAGTGACGAGTGCTGAGAAGCAGGATCAAAGTATGCTGGCTTTCTTACTGAATACCTATTCGTCTAGCTGCCTTCTGTGGTAAATATTGGAGATGCAGTGATCTCATATCTGTGTTTTGTGGACAGTGAGAACTACTGTGGTGTGTGCACTCTTTCTCCTTGTCCTCAGTTACACTTCTCTGCTTTTCGCTCTGCACTGTTAAAAAGAGTGCCTGGAACTCTTACAAGAAGCATGGCAGACTGATACGGTAGAGAGGGTTTCGAAGAAAAGTGCACGTCCCAGCCGTGTTTTTTGAGCAAATAAGCCTAGCTGCAGAGTGTTCTGTGGATTGGACTAGGAGACAATTCATCTCTGTTTGAGCTAAAACGCTGTAAGATACAAACCGCGAACGAAGAACCGCAGTGCACCAGAGTGCTCTGCTGCGCATATCTGTTGTCAGTGACTAGTGCTAAGAAGCAGGATCAGAACCAGCTAGCTTTGCTGCTACATACCTAATCGCCATGCAGCCCTCTCTGGTAAACATGACGCTTACTGATAGGCTCCGAGAGGCAGACAACACTTTGGTATGTGCAGCGGAAAGGAGAGCTACTGTGTGGTGTGCACGCTTTCTTCTTAGCTTCAAGAACACTTCTGTGCCCTTCGCTTTGACAACTCGAGAGTGTGCATGCTATTGATACTAGAAGAGTGGCAGACTGATATTAAACAGAGAGTTTAGAAGAAAAGTGCACGTGCCAGGCGTGTTTTTTGAGTAGATACACCTAGCTGCAGAGTGTTCTGTGTGAGGACTAGGTGACAATTCACCTAATTTAGACGGAAATCGCTGCAGGATACAAAGCGCGAAGAAAGAACTGCAGTGCACCAGAGTGCTCTACGCAGCGTATCAGTTGTCAGTGACTAGTGCTAAGAAGCGGGATCAGCGTGTGCTAGCTTTCTTACTCAATACCTCTTCGTCCAGCTGCCTTCAGTAGGAAATCTTGGAGAGGCAGGGATCTCAAATCTGTGTTTAGTGGACAGTGAGAACTACTGTGGTCTGTGCACTCTTTCTCCTTGTCCTCAGTTACACGTCTCTGCTTTTCGCTCTGCACTGTTAAAAGAGTGTTTGAAACACTTACAAGAAGCATGGCAGACTGATACGGTAGAGAGGGTTTAGAAGAAAAGTGCACGTCCCAGCCGTGTTTTTTGAGTAGATACACCTAGCTGCAGAGTGTTCTGTGTGAGGACTAGGTGACAATTCATCTCTGTTAGAGCGAAAACGCTGCAAGATACAAACCACGAACAAGGAAACTCAGTGCACCAGAGTGCTCTGCTGAGCGTATCAGTTGCCAGTGACGAGTGCTGAGAAGTAGGATGAACGTATGCTATCTTTCTTACTGAATACCTATTCGCCTTGCTACGTTAAGAGGTAAATACTGGAAATGCAATGATCTCATGTCTGTGTTTAGTGGACAGTGAGAACTACTGTAGTGTGTCCACTTTTTCTCCTTGTCCCCAGTTACATTTCTCTGCTTTTCGCTATGCACTGTTTAAAGAGTGCTTGGAACTCTTACAAGAAGCAGGGCAGACTGATACTGTAGAGAGGGTTTAGAAGAAAAGTGCACGTCCCAGCCGTGTTTTTGAGCAAATAAACCTAGCAGAAGAGTGTTTTGTGGGAGGAGAGGTTGACAATCATCTCATTTAGATGGAAATCGCTGCAGGATACAAACCGCGGAAGAAAGAACCGCAGTGCACCAGAGTGCTCTGCTGCGCGTATCAGTTGTCAGTGACTAGTGCTAAGAAGCAGGATCGGAACCAGCTAGCTTTGCTGCTACACACCTAGTCGCCATGCAGCCCTCTCTGGTAAACATGACGCTTGCTGTTAGGCTCCGAGAGGCAGACAACACTTTGCTATGTGCAGCGGAAAGGAGAGCTACTGTGTGGTGTGCACGCTTTCTTCTTAGCTTCAAGAACACTTCTGTGCTCTTCGCTTTGACAACTCGAGAGTGTGCATGCTATTGATACTAGAAGAGTGGCAGACTGATATTAAACAGAGAGTTTAGAAGAAAAGTGCACGTGCCAGGCGTGTTTTTTGAGTAGATACACCTAGCTGCAGAGTGTTCTGGGTGAGGACTAGGTGACAATTCACCTAATTTAGACAGAAATCGCTGCAGGATACAAAGCGCGAAGAAAGAACTGCAGTGCACCAGAGTGCTCTACGCAGCGTATCAGTTGTCAGTGACTAGTGCTAAGAAGCGGGATCAACGTGTGCTAGCTTTCTTACTGAATACCTATTCGTCCAGCTGCCTTCTGTAGTAAATCTTGGAGAGGCAGGGACCTCAAATCTGTGTTTAGTGGACAGTGAGAACTACTGAGGTCTGTGCACTCTTTCTCCTTGCCTCAGTTACACTTCTCTGCTTTTCGCTCTGCACTGTTAAAAGAGTGTTTGAACACTTACAAGAAGCATGGCAGACTGATACGGTAGAGAGGGTTTAGAAGAAAAGTGCACGTGCCAGCCGTGTTTTTTGAGCAGATACACCTAGCTGCAGAGTGTTCTGTGTGAGGACTGGGTGACAATTCATCTCTGTTAGAGAGAAAACGCTGCAAGATACAAACCGCGAACAAAGAAACTCAGTGCACCAAAGTGCTCTGCTGCGCGTATCAGTTGTCAGTGACTAGTGCTAAGAAGCAGGATCAACGTATGCTAGCTTTCTTACTGAATAGCTATTTGCCTTGCTACGTTAAGAGGTAAATATTGGAGATGCAAGGATCTCATGTCTGTGTTTAGTAGACAGTGAGAACTACTGTAGTGTGTCCACTTTTTCTCGTTGTCCCCAGTTACATTTCTCTGCTTTTCGCTATGCACTGTTTAAAGAGTGCTTGGAACTCTTACAAGAAGCAGGGCAGACTGATCCGGTAGAGAGGGTTTAGAAGAAAAGTGCACGTCCCAGCCGTGTTTTTTGAGCAAATAAACCTAGCAGAAGAGTGTTTTGTGTGAGGAGAGGTTGACAATCACCTCATTTAGATGGAAATCGCTGCAGGATACAAACCGCGAAGAAAGAACCACAGTGCACCAGAGTGCTCTGCTGCGCGTATCAGTTGTCAGTGACTAGTGCTAAGAAGCAGGATCGGAACCAGCTAGCCTTGCTGCTACACACCTAGTCGCCATGCAGCCTTCTGTGGTAAACATGACGCTTGCTGTTAGGCTCCGAGAGGCAGACAACACTTTGCTATGTGCAGCGGAAAGGAGAGCTACTGTGTGGTGTGCACGCTTTCTTCTTAGCTTCAGGAACACTTCCGTGCTCTTCGCTTTGACAACTCGAGAGTGTGCATGCTATTGATACTAGAAGAGTGGCAGACTGAAATTAAACAGAGAGTTTAGAAGAAAAGTGCACGTGCCAGGCGTGTTTTTTGAGTAGATACATCTATCTGCAGTATGTTCTGGGTGAGGACTAGGTGACAATTCACCTAATTTAGACGGAAATCGCTGCAGGATACAAAGCGCGAAGAAAGAACTGCAGTGCACCAGAGTGCTCTACGCAGCGTATCAGTTGTCAGTGACTAGTGCTAAGAAGCGGGATCAGCGTGTGCTAGCTTTCTTACTCAATACCTCTTCGTCCAGCTGCCTTCAGTAGAAAATCTTGGAGAGGCAGGGACCTCAAATCTGTGTTTAGTGGACCGTGAGAACTACTGAGGTCTGTGCACTCTTTCTCCTTGCACTCAGTTACACGTCTCTGCTTTTCGCTCTGCACTGTTAAAAGAGTGTTTGAAACACTTACAAGAAGCATGGCAGACTGATACGGTAGAGAGGGTTTAGAAGAAAAGTGCACGTGCCAGCCATGTTTTTTGAGCAGATACACCTAGCTGCAGAGTGTTCTGTGTGAGGACTGGGTGACAATTCATCTCTGTTAGAGAGAAAACGATGCAAGATACAAACCGCGAACAAAGAAACTCAGTGCACCAAAGTGCTCTGCTGCGCGTATCAGTTGTCAGTGACTAGTGCTAAGAAGCAGGATCAACGTATGCTAGCTTTCTTACTGAATAGCTATTTGCCTTGCTATGTTAAGAGGTAAATATTGGAGATGCAAGGATCTCATGTCTGTGTTTAGTGGACAGTGAGAACTACTGTAGTGTGTCCACTTTTTCTCGTTGTCCCCAGTTACATTTCTCTGCTTTTCGCTATGCACTGTTTAAAGAGTGCTTGGAACTCTTACAAGAAGCAGGGCAGACTGATCCGGTAGAGAGGGTTTAGAAGAAAAGTGCACGTCCCAGCCGTATTTTTTGAGCAAATAAACCTAGCAGAAGAGTGTTTTGTGTGAGGAGAGGTTGACAATCACCTCATTTAGACGGAAATCGCTGCAGGATACAAACCGCGAAGAAAGAACCGCAGTGCACCAGAGTGCTCTGCTGAGCGTATCAGTTGTCAGTGACTAGTGCTAAGAAGAAGGATCGCAACCAGCTAGCTTTGCTGCTACACACCTAGTCGCCATGCAGCCCTCTCTGGTAAACATGATGCTTGCTGTTAGGCTCCGAGAGGCAGACAACACTTTGCTATGTGCAGTGGAAATGAGAGCTACTGTGTGGTGTGCACGCTTTCTTCTTAGCTTCAGGTACACTTCTGTGCTCTTCGCTATGCAGACTCGAGAGCGTGCAGGCTATTGATACTAGAAGAGTGGCAGACTGATATTAAACAGAGGGTTTAGAAGAAAAGTGCACGTTCCAGGCATGCTTTATAAACTGGAACACCTAGCAGCAGAGTGTTCTGTGGGTGGACCAGGTGACAATTCCTCTCAGTTAGAGAGAAAACAATGCAAGATACAAACCGCGAACAAGGAAACTCAGCGCACCAGAGTGCTCTACGCAGCGTATCAGTTGCCAGTGACGAGTGCTGAGAAGCAGGATCAAAGTATGCTGGCTTTCTTACTGAATACCTATTCGTCTAGCTGCCTTCTGTGGTAAATATTGGAGATGCAGTGATCTCATATCTGTGTTTTGTGGACAGTGAGAACTACTGTGGTGTGTGCACTCTTTCTCCTTGTCCTCAGTTACACTTCTCTGCTTTTCGCTCTGCACTGTTAAAAAGAGTGCCTGGAACTCTTACAAGAAGCATGGCAGACTGATACGGTAGAGAGGGTTTAGAAGAAAAGTGCACGTCCCAGCCGTGTTTTTTGAGCAAATAAGCCTAGCTGCAGAGTGTTCTGTGGATTGGACTAGGAGACAATTCATCTCTGTTTGAGCTAAAACGCTGTAAGATACAAACCGCGAACGAAGAACCGCAGTGCACCAGAGTGCTCTGCTGCGCATATCTGTTGTCAGTGACTAGTGCTAAGAAGCAGGATCAGAACCAGCTAGCTTTGCTGCTACATACCTAATCGCCATGCAGCCCTCTCTGGTAAATATGACGCTTACTGATAGGCTCCGAGAGGCAGACAACACTTTGGTATGTGCAGCGGAAAGGAGAGCTACTGTGTGGTGTGCACGCTTTCTTCTTAGCTTCAAGAACACTTCTGTGCCCTTCGCTTTGACAACTCGAGAGTGTGCATGCTATTGATACTAGAAGAGTGGCAGACTGATATTAAACAGAGAGTTTAGAAGAAAAGTGCACGTGCCAGGCGTGTTTTTTGAGTAGATACACCTAGCTGCAGAGTGTTCTGGGTGAGGACTAGGTGACAATTCACCTAATTTAGACAGAAATCGCTGCAGGATACAAAGCGCGAAGAAAGAACTGCAGTGCACCAGAGTGCTCTACGCAGCGTATCAGTTGTCAGTGACTAGTGCTAAGAAGCGGGATCAGCGTGTGCTAGCTTTCTTACTCAATACCTCTTCGTCCAGCTGCCTTCAGTAGAAAATCTTGGAGAGGCAGGGATCTCAAATCTGTGTTTAGTGGACAGTGAGAACTACTGAGGTCTGTGCACTCTTTCTCCTTGCACTCAGTTACACGTCTCTGCTTTTCGCTCTGCACTGTTAAAAGAGTGTTTGAAACACTTACAAGAAGCATGGCAGACTGATACGGTAGAGAGGGTTTAGAAGAAAAGTGCACGTCCCAGCCGTGTTTTTTGAGTAGATACACCTAGCTGCAGAGTGTTCTGTGGAAGCAGGATCGAACCAGCTAGCTTTGCTGCCACATACCTAATCGCCATGAAGCCTTCTGTGGTAAAAATGACACTTGCTGTTAGGCTCCGAGAGGCAGACAACACTTTGCTATGTGCAGAGGAAATGAGAGCTACTGTGTGGTGTGCACGCTTTCTTCTTAGCTTCAGGTAACCTTCTGTGCTCTTCGCTATGTAGACTGGAGAGCGTGCATGCTCTTGATACTAGAAGAGTGGCAGACTGATATTAAACAGAGAGTTTAGAAGAAAAGCGCACGTGCAAGGCGTGTTTTTGAGCAAATAAGCCTAGCTGCAGAGTGTTCTGTTTGAGGACTAGGTGACAATTCATCTCTGTATGAGAGAAGACGATGCAAGATACAAACCGCGAACAAAGAAACTCAGTGTACCAGAGTGCTCTGCTGAGCATATCAGTTGTCAGTGACTAGTGCTAAAAAGCAGCATCAACGTATGCCAGCTTTCTTACTGGATACCTATTCGTCTAGCTGCCTTCTGTGGAAAATATTGGAGATGCAGGGATCGCATGTCTATGTGTCGTGGACAGTGAGAAGTGCTGTGGTGTGTGCGCTTTTCTCTTTATCTTCAGTTAAACTACTCTGCTGCAGAGTTCAAAGAGTGCTTGGAACTCTTACAAGAAGCAGGGCAGACTGATCCGGTAGAGAGGGTTTAGAAGAAAAGTGCACGTCCCAGCCGTATTTTTTGAGCAAATAAACCTAGCAGAAGAGTGTTTTGTGTGAGGAGAGGTTGACAATCACCTCATTTAGATGGAAATCGCTGCAGGATACAAACCGCGAAGAAAGAACCGCAGTGCACCAGAGTGCTCTGCTGAGCGTATCAGTTGTCAGTGACTAGTGCTAAGAAGAAGGATCGCAACCAGCTAGCTTTGCTGCTACACACCTAGTCGCCATGCAGCCCTCTCTGGTAAACATGATGCTTGCTGTTAGGCTCCGAGAGGCAGACAACACTTTGCTATGTGCAGTGGAAATGAGAGCTACTGTGTGGTGTGCACGCTTTCTTCTTAGCTTCAGGTACACTTCTGTGCTCTTCGCTATGCAGACTCGA
Organism: Muscicapa striata striata; assembly: GCA_030060385.1. Taxonomy (NCBI): domain Eukaryota; kingdom Metazoa; phylum Chordata; class Aves; order Passeriformes; family Muscicapidae; genus Muscicapa; species Muscicapa striata. The sequence continues at coordinate 23,286 of JAREIS010001114.1, forward strand.
GAGCGTGCATGCTACTGATACTAGAAGAGTGGCAGACTGATATTAAACAGAGGGTTTAGAAGAAAAGTGCACTTTCCAGGCATGCTTTATCAACCGGAACACCTAGCAGCAGAGTGTTCTGTGGGTGGACCAGGTGACAATTCCTCTCAGGTAGAGAGAAAACAATGCAAGATACAAACCGCGAACAAGGAAACTCAGCGCACCAGAGTGCTCTACGCAGCGTATCAGTTGCCAGTGACGAGTGCTGAGAAGCAGGATCAAAGTATGCTGGCTTTCTTACTGAATACCTATTCGTCGAGCTGCCTTCTGTGGAAAATATTGGAGATGCAGTGATCTCATATCTGTGTTTTGTGGACAGTGAGAACTACTGTGGTCTGTGCACTCTTTCTCCTTGTCCTCAGTTACACTTCTCTGCTTTTCGCTCTGCACTGTTAAAAAGAGTGCCTGGAACTCTTACAAGAAGCATGGCAGACTGATACGGTAGAGAGGGTTTCAAAGAAAAGTGCACGTCCCAGCCGTGTTTTTTGAGCAAATAAGCCTAGCTGCAGAGTGTTCTGTGGATTGGACTAGGAGACAATTCATCTCTGTTTGAGCTAAAACGCTGTAAGATACAAACCGCGAACGAAGAACCGCAGTGCACCAGAGTGCTCTGCTGCGCATATCTGTTGTCAGTGACTAGTGCTAAGAAGCAGGATCAGAACCAGCTAGCTTTGCTGCTACATACCTAATCGCCATGCAGCCCTCTCTGGTAAACATGACGCTTACTGATAGGCTCCGAGAGGCAGACAACACTTTGGTATGTGCAGCGGAAAGGAGAGCTACTGTGTGGTGTGCACGCTTTCTTCTTAGATTCAAGAACACTTCTCTGCTCTTCGCTTTGACAACTCAAGAGTGTGCATGCTATTGATACTAGAAGAGTGGCAGACTGATATTAAACAGAGAGTTTAGAAGAAAAGTGCACGTGCCAGGCGTGTTTTTTGAGTAGATACACCTAGCTGCAGAGTGTTCTGGGTGAGGACTAGGTGACAATTCACCTAATTTAGACAGAAATCGCTGCAGGATACAAAGCGCGAAGAAAGAACTGCAGTGCACCAGAGTGCTCTATGCAGCGTATCAGTTGTCAGTGACTAGTGCTAAGAAGCGGGATCAGCGTGTGCTAGCCTTCTTACTCAATACCTCTTCGTCCAGCTGCCTTCAGTAGAAAATCTTGGAGAGGCAGGGACCTCAAATCAGTGTTTAGTGTACCGTGAGAACTACTGAGGTCTGGGCACTCTTTCTCCTTGCACTCAGTTACACGTCTCTGCTTTTCGCCCTGCACCGTTAAAAGAGTGTTTGAAACACTTACAAGAAGCATGGCAGACTGATACGGTAGAGAGGGTTTAGAAGAAAAGTGCACGTCCCAGCCCTGTTTTTTGAGCAGATACACCTAGCTGCAGAGTGTTCTGTGTGAGGAGAGGGTGACAATTCATCTCTGTTAGAGAGAAAATGATGCAAGATACAAACTGCGAACAAAGAAACTCAGTGCACCAAAGTGCTCTGCTGCGCGTATCAGTTGTCAGTGACTAGTGCTAAGAAGCAGGATCGGAACCAGCTAGCTTTGCTGCCACATACCTAATCGCCATGAAGCCTTCTGTGGTAAAAATGACACTTGCTGTTAGGCTCCGAGAGGCAGACAACACTTTGCTATGTGCAGAGGAAATGAGAGCTACTGTGTGGTGTGCACGCTTTCTTCTTAGCTTCAGGTAACCTTCTGTGCTCTTCGCTATGTAGACTGGAGAGCGTGCATGCTCTTGATACTAGAAGAGTGGCAGACTGATATTAAACAGAGAGTTTAGAAGAAAAGCGCACGTGCAAGGCGTGTTTTTTGAGCAAATAAACTTAGCTGCAGAGTGTTCTGTTTGAGGACTAGGTGACAATTCATCTCTGTATGAGAGAAGACGATGCAAGATACAAACCGCGAACAAAGAAACTCAGTGTACCAGAGTGCTCTGCTGAGCATATCAGTTGTCAGTGACTAGTGCTAAAAAAGCAGCATCAACGTATGCCAGCTTTCTTACTGGATACCTATTCGTCTAGCTGCCTTCTGTGGAAAATATTGGAGATGCAGGGATCGCATGTCTATGTGTCGTGGACAGTGAGAAGTGCTGTGGTGTGTGCACTTTTCTCTTTATCTTCAGTTAAACTACTCTGCTGCAGAGTTCAAAGAGTGCTTGGAACTCTTACAAGAAGCAGGGCAGACTGATCCGGTAGAGAGGCATAGAAGAAAAGTGCACGTCCCAGCCGTGTTTTTTGAGCAAATAAACGTAGCAGCAGAGTGTTTTGTGTGAGGAGAGGGTGACAATCACCTCATTTAGACGAAAATCGCTGCAGGATACTTTTGGAGAGACCAACACTGCCTCCACACTGGTACAGGCGTGTTTAGTCAGCAGAAAATCCTAGCAGCAGAGTGCTCTTTCTGTGTGAGGACTAGGTGAGAAATCATCTTCATTAGAAAGAAAACGCTGCAAGATACAAACTGCGAACAAAGAAACTCAGTGCACCAGCGTGCTCTGTGCAGCGTATCAGTTGTTAGTGACTAGTGCTAAGAAGCAGCATCAACGTGTGCTAGCTTTCTTACTGAATACCTATTCGTCTTGCTGCCTTCTGTGGTAAATATTGGAGATGCCGGGATCTCATGTCTATGTGTAGTGGACAGTGAGAACTACTCTGTGGTGTGCACGCTTTCTTCTTAGCTTTAGGTACACTTCTTTGCTATTCGCTATGCAGACTTGAAAGAGTGCTTGGAACTCTTACAAGAAGCAGGGCAGACTGATATCAAACAGAGAGTTTAGAAGAAAAGTTCACGTCCCAGCCGTGTTTAGTCTGCAGAAAAACATAGCAGGAGCGTGTTCGAGGTGAGGAGTAGGCGAAAATTTACCTTCCTTAGAGAGAAATCGCCCCAGGACACAAAGCCCTGAAAAAGAAGCCGCTGAGCACCAGAGCTACGAAGAAAGCGCGAACGCCACATAGTAGTTCTTCCTTCCGCTGCACATACCAATGTGTTGTCTGCATCTCGGAGCCTAAAAGCAAGCGTCATGTTTAACACGGAAGGCTGCATGAGGATTAGGTATGTAGTAGCAAAGCTAGCTGATATTGATCCCGCTTCTTAGCACTAGTCACTGACAACTGATAGGCGGAGCAGAGCACTCTGGTGCCCTGAGTCTCCTTCTTCGCTGTTTGAATCTTGCAGCGATTTCTCTCTACCAGAGACGATTTGTTACCTAGCACTTCAACAGAACACACTGCTGCTAGCCCGGACAGGCCCGGGCGATCGCTGGTTACGCAGTGTGCTCACTAGCAAAAGTTCACCGGTTCCGCCAGCAGGGGTCGCTCTTGCTCCACGAAAAGGAAAGCCCAGCTCTTGACTATGTCAGAACGTGGTGCTAGGTTTCCCCCACTTTACTGTTCCAAGGCTGTTCAGAATACAAGGCGTTCTTAATGCGTGTGTTCTCCAAATAACTTTGACACAGCATACCGCTTGCAAGCACTTAGTGGTAAGAAGGAAGTTCAACGTCCGATAGCTTTACAGCTCCAATATCTACACTTCATGCAGCCTTCTATGGTAAATACCCGAGGTGCAGAGAACTCATTTCTGTGTGTAGTGGAAAGAGAGAACTACTGTGAGGTGTGCACGCTTCCTTCTTAGCTCTAAGTACTTGTCGGTGGTTTTTGCTAGGAAGAGTGGAAGGAGTGCATGGCACTGGCTACTTTTGAGAGACCAACACTACCTCCAAACTGGTATTAAGAAACTGGGAGGGTGTGGGTTTTTTCAGAGGGAAAATGGCCAATGTTCTTATCCAGGGCAACTGGCCTGAGACTGGGCGTCTGACAGCTCAAATTCAGAAAGGATCAAAATTTCTCCCAGACTAAAGATGCCACCACTGAGAACCCTGGTTGTTCATGGAGTGCCAAAAGCCCCCTCTAAATGGATATTACAAAAGTGGCTACTTTTGGATAGACAATGTCTTCCTCCAAACTGCCATTAAGAAACTGGGAGTGTGTGGGTTTTTTCAGATGGAAAATGGCCAAGGTATGGGTCCGGAGCCCTTGGCCGGAGACTGGGCGTCTGACAGCTCAAATTCAGAAAGGATCAGGATTTCTCCCAGACTAAAGATGCCACCTCTTAGAATCTTGGCTACTTTTGGAGAGACTCTATCTTCCCCAAAAATGGTATTAGGAAACAGGGAGGGTGGGGTTCTTTTCAGAGGGAAAATTGCCATTGTTCATATCCAGGGCCCTTGGCTGAGACGGGCATCTGACAGCTAAAATTCTGAAAGGACCAGGATTTCTCCCAGACTGAAGATGCCAGCAGTTAGAAGCCTGGCTACTTTTGGAGAGACCAACACTGCGTCCAAACTGGAATTAAGAAACTGGGAGGGTGTGGGTTTTTTCAGAGGGAAAATGGCCAATGTACGTGTCCAGGGCCCTTGCCCAGAGTGTGGGCGTCTGACAGCTAAAATTCCGAAAGGATCAGGATTTCTCCTACTCTAAAGATGCCACCACTTAGTGTACTGGCTGTTCATGGAGTGCCAAAAGCCTCCTCTAAATGCATATTACAAATGTGGTGGCGTGATCTTTATTTCACAGAGAAAGAAGCCCTTCTTTGCATGCAGGGCCTTTGGCCTGAGACTGGGCGTGTGACAGCTAAAATTCCGAAAGGATCAGGATTTCTCCTACTCTAAAGATGCAACCACTTAGAATCCTGGTGGTTCATGGAGTGCCAAAAGCCTCCTCTAAATGCATATTATAAATGTGGTGACGTGATCCTTATTTCAGAGAGAAATAGGCCCTTGTTTTCATGCAGGACCATGGTCCTGAGACCGGGCTTCGGCCTGCGAAAATTACAAAAGTAATGATTTCTCCCAGGCTAAAGATGCCAGCAGTTAGAAGCTTGGCTGCTTTTGGAGAGACAAACACTACCTCCAAACTGGTATTAAGAAACTGGGAGGTTGTTGTTTTTTTGAGAGGGAGAATGGCCAATGTTCGTGTCCAGAGCTATTGGCCTGAGACTGGTCGTCTGACAGCTCAAATTCCAAAAGGGTCAGGACTTCTCCTAGACTAAAGATGCCACCACTTAGAAGCCTGGCTACTTTTGCAGAGATAATGTCTACCTCCAAACCGCCATTAAGAAACT
>JAREIS010001115.1:0-38877 GCA_030060385.1 Muscicapa striata striata
CAGGGACCTTGGCCTGAGGCAGGGTGTCTGAAACATAAAATTCGAAAGGATCAGGATATCTCCCAGACTAAAGATTCCAGCCCTTAGAACCCTGGCTACTTTTGGAGAGACTGTATCTTCCTCTTAAATCTTATTAAGAAACTCGGAGGTTGTGGTTTTTCACAGAGGGAAAATGGCCAATGTTCATATCCAGGGCCCTTGGTCTGAGACTGGGCGTCTGACAGCTGAAATTCCGAAGGAATCAGGATTTCTCCCAGACTAAAAATGCCACCACTGAGAACCCTGGCTGTTCATGGGGTGACAAAAGCCCCCTCTAAATAGATATTACAAAAGTGGTGAAGTGATCTTTATTTCACAGAGAAATAGGCCCTTCTTTGCATGCAGGGGCATGGTCCTGAGACTGGGCTTCGGCCTGCTAAAATTCCAAACCTAATGTTTTCTCCCAGACTAAAGATGCCAGCAGTTAGAAGCCTGGCTACTTTTGGAGAGACCAACACTACCTCCAAACTGGTATTTAGATCTTGGAGGATGTGGTTTTTTTCAGAGGAATAAATGCCCAATATTCTTTTCCAGGGACCTTGGCCTGAGACAGGGTGTCTGACATCTAAAATTCCGAAAGGATCAGGATTTCCCCCAAACTAAAGATTCCACCCCTTAAAACCCTGGCTACTTATGGAGAGACTGTATCTACCTCTTAAATCTTATTAAGAAACTGGGAGGGTGTGTTTTTTAACAGATGGAAAATGGTCAATGTTCATATCAAGGGGCCTTGGTCTGAGATTGCGCGTCTGAAACTTCTTAGAACCCTGGCTACTATTACAGGTAAAATGTCTTTCTCCAAACTGGTATTAAGAATCTGGGCGGGTATGGTTTTCTTCAGAGAAAAAATGGCCTATGTTCGTCTCCATGGTAATATTCCTGAGACTGGGCGTCTGACAACTCAAATTCCGAATGGATCAGGATTTCTCCCAGACTAAAAATGCCACGATTTCTCCCAGACTAAAGATTCCACCACGGAGAACCCTGACTACTTTTGGAGAGACTGTATCTTCCTCCTAAATGGTATTAAGAAACTGGGAGGGTGTGGTTTTTTACAGAGGGAAAATTGCCAATGTTCATATCCAGGGCCCTTGGCCGAAGACAGGCCGTCTTACATCTAAAATTCCGAAGCAATCAGGATTTCTCCCAGACTAAAAATGCTATCACGGAGAACTCTGGCTGTTCATGCAGAGCCAAAAGCCTCCACTAAATGGATATAACAATAGTGGTGAAGTGATCTTTATTTCACAGAGAAATAGGTCCTTCTTTGCATGCAGGGGCATGGTCCTGAGACTGGGCTTCGGCCTGCTAAAATTACAAACCTAATGTTTTCTCCCAGACTAAAGATGCCAGCAGTTAGAACCCTGGCTACTGTTGGAGAGACCAACACTACCTCCAAACTGGTATTAAGATACTGTGAGGGTATTGTTTTTTTCAGAGGGAAAATTGCCCATGTTTGCAGCCAGGGCAATTGGTCTGAGACTGGGCATCTGACACCTATAATTCGGAAGGGATCAGGATTGCTCCCAGACTAAAGATGCAACCTCTTAGAACCTTGGCTGCTTTTGAAGAGACTGTATCTTCCTCCTAAATGATATTAAGAAACTGGGAGGGTGTGGTTTTTTACAGAGGGAAAATGACCAATGTTCATATCCAGGGCCCTGGCCTGAGCCTGGACGTGTGAAACCTCAAATTTCAAAACCATCAGGATTTCTCCCAGACTAAAAATGCCACCACTGAGAACCCTGGCTGTTCATGGAGTGCCAAAAGCCTCCTCTAAATGGATATTACAAAAGTGGTGAAGTGATCTTTATTTCACACAGAAATAGGCCCTTCTTTGCATGCAATGGCATGGTCCTGAGACTGGGCTTCGGCCTGCTGATATTAGAAATCTAATGTTTTCTCCCACACTAAAGATGCCAGGAGTTAGAGGCCTGGCTGCTTTTGGAGAGACCAACACTACCTCCAGACTGGTATTTAGAAACTTGGAGGATGTGGTTTTTTTCAGAGGAATAAATGCCCAATGTTCTTATCCAGGGACGTTGGCCTGAGACAGGGAGTCTGTCATCTAAAACCCCGAAAGGATCAGGGTTTCTCCCAGACTAAATATTCCACCGCTTAGAACCCTGGCTACGTTTGGAGAGACTGCATCTTCCTCTTAAATCTTATTAAGAAACTGGGAGGGTTTGGTTTTCACAGAGGGAAAATGGCCAATGTTCATATCCAGAGCCCTTGGCTTGAGACTGGGCGTCTGAAACCTCAAATTCCGAAGCAATCAGGATTTCTCCGAGACTAAAAACACCAACACTTAGAATCCTGGCTACTTCTGGAGAGAAAATGTCTTCCTCCAAACTTGTATTAAGAAACTGGGAGGTTGTGGTTTTTTTCAGAGTAAAATGTCCATGTCCGTGTCCAGGGCAATGGGCATGAGACTGGGCGTCTGACAGCTAAAATTCCGAACGGATCAGGATTTCTCCAAGACTAAAGATGCCACCACTGAGAACCCTGGCTACTTTCGGAGAGACCGTATTTTCCTCCTAAATGGTATAAAGAAACTGGGAGGGTGTGGATTTTACAAAGGGAGAATTGCCAATGTTCATATCCAGGGCCCTTGGGTGGAGACAGGCCGTCTGAAACCTCAAATTCCAAATTGATCAGGATTTCTCCCAGACTAAAAATGCTAACACTGAGAACTCTGGCTGTTCATGGAGAGCCAAAAGCCTCCTCTAAATGGATATTACAAAAGTGGTGAAGTGATCTTTATTTCACAGAGAAATAGGCCCTTCATTGCATGCAGGGGCATGGTCCTGAGATTCGGCTTCGGCCTGCTAAAATTCCAAATCTAATGTTTTCTCCCAGACTAAAGATGCCAGCAGTTAGAAGCCTGGCTACTTTTGGAGAGACCAACACTACCTCCAAACTGGTATAAAGAAACTTGGAGTGTATGGTTTTTTTCAGAGGGAAAATTGCCCATGTTCGTAGCCAGGGCCCGTGGGCTGATACTGGGCGTCTGAGACCACAAATTCCGAAGCAATCAGAATTTCTCCCAGACTAAAAATGCCACCACTTAGAATCGTGGCTACTTCTGGAGAGACAATGTCTTCCTCCAAATCCTGATATTCGGCTTCGGCCTGCTAAAATTCCAAACCTAAAGTTTTCTCCCACACTAAAGATGCCAGCAGTTAGAAGCCTGGCTACTTTTGGAGAGACCAACACTACCTCCAAACTGGTATTAAGAAACTGGGAGAGTATGGTTTTTTTCAGAGGGAAAATGGCCCATGTTCGTAGCCAGGGCAATGGGCCTGAGACTGGGCGTCTGAAACCTCAGATTCCGAAGCAATCAGAATTTCTCCAAAACTAAACATGCCACCGTATATAAACGTGGCTACTTTTGGAGAGACAATATCTTCCTCCAAACTTGTATTACGAAACTGGGAGGGTGTGGTTTTTTTCAGGGTAAAATATCCAGTGTTCATTTCCAGGGCCCTTGGCCTGAGACTGGGCATTTGACAGCTCAAATTCCGAATGGATCAGGATTTCTCCCAGACTACAGATGCCACCACTTAGAATCCTGGCTACTTCTGGAGAGACTGTATCTTCCTCCTAAATGGTATTAAGAAACTGGGAGGGTGTGGTTTTTTACAGAGGGAAAATTGCCAATGTTCATCTCCAGGGCCCTTGGGCTGAGACAGACCGTCTGAAACCTCAAATTCCGAATGGATCAGGATTTCTCCCAGACTAAAAATAATAACACTGAGAACTCTGGCTTTTCAAGGAGAGCCAAAAGCTTCCACTAAATGGATATTACAAAAGTGGTGAAGTGTTCTTTATTTCACAGAGAAATAGGCCCTTCTTTGCATGCAGGGGCATGGTCCTGAGATTCGGCTTCGGCCTGCTAAAATTCCAAACCTAATGTTTTCTCCCAGACTAAAGATGCCAGCAGTTAGCAGCTTGGCTACTCTTGGAGAGATCAACACTACCTCCAAACTGGTATTTAGAAAATTGGCGGATGTGGTTTTTTTCAGAGGAATAAATGCCCAATGTTCTTATCCAGGGACCTTGGCCTGAGACAGGGTGTCTGACATCTAAAATTCCGAAAGGATCAGGATTTCTCCCAGACTAAAGATGCCACCCCTTAGAACCCTGGCTACATTTGGAGAGAGTACTTCTTCCGCTTAAATCTTCTTAAGAAACTGGGAGGGTGTGGTTTTTTCACAGAGGGAAAATGGCCAATATTCATATCCAGGGCCCTTGGTCTGAGACTGGGCGCCTGAAACCTCAAATTCCGAAGCAATCAGGATTTCTCCCAGACTAAAAATGCCAGCACTTAGGATCCTGGATACTTCTGGAGAGACAATGTCTACCTCCAAACATGTATTAAGAACCTGGGAGGGTATGGTTTTTTTCAGAGGGATTATGCCCCATGTTCGTAGCCAGGGAAATTGTTCTGAGACTGGGCGTCTGACACCTACAATTAAGAAGGGATCAGAGTTGCTCCCAGACTAAAGATGCAACCTCTTGGAACCTTGACTCCATTTCAAGAGACTGTATCTTCCTCCTAAATGGTATTAAGAAACTGGGAGGGTGTGGTTTTTTACAGAGGGAAAATTGCCAATGTTCATCTCCAGGGCCCTTGGGCTGAGACAGACCGTCTGAAACCTCAAATTCCGAATGGATCAGGATTTCTCCCAGACTAAAAATAATAACACTGAGAACTCTGGCTTTTCAAGGAGAGCCAAAAGCTTCCACTAAATGGATATTACAAAAGTGGTGAAGTGTTCTTTATTTCACAGAGAAATAGGCCCTTCTTTGCATGCAGGGGCATGGTCCTGAGATTCGGCTTCGGCCTGCTAAAATTCCAAACCTAATGTTTTCTCACAGACTAAAAATGCCAGCAGTTAGCAGCTTGGCTACTCTTGGAGAGATCAACACTACCTCCAAACTGGTATTTAGAAAATTGGCGGATGTGGTTTTTTTCAGAGGAATAAATGCCCAATGTTCTTATCCAGGGACCTTGGCCTGAGACAGGGTGTCTGACATCTAAAATTCCGAAAGGATCAGGATTTCTCCCAGACTAAAGATGCCACCCCTTAGAACCCTGGCTACATTTGGAGAGACTGCATCTTCCGCTTAAATCTTCTTAAGAAACTGGGAGGGTGTGGTTTTTTCACAGAGGGAAAATGGCCAATATTCATACCCAGGGCCCTTGGTCTGAGACTGGGCGTCTGAAACCTCAAATTCCGAAGCAATCAGGATTTCTCCCAGACTAAAAATGCCAGCACTTAGAATCCTGGATACTTCTGGAGAGACAATGTCTACCTCCAAACATGTATTAAGAACCTGGGAGGGTATGGTTTTTTTCAGAGGGATTATGGCCCATGTTCCTAGCCAGGGAAATTGGTCTGAGACTGGGCGTCGGACACCTATAATTCGGAAGGGATCAGAATTGCTCCCAGACTAAAGATGCAACCTCTTGGAACCTTGACTCCATTTCAAGAGACTGTATCTTCCTCCTAAATGGTATTAAGAAACTGGGAGGGTGTGGTTTTTTACAGAGGGAAAATTGCAAATGTTCATATCCAGGGCCCTGGGCCTGAGCCTGGGCGTCTGAAACCGCAAATTTCGAAAAAATCAGGCTTTCTCCCAGACTAAAAATGCCACCACTGAGAACCCTGGCTGTTCATGGAGTGCCAAAAGCCTCCTCTAAATGGATATTACAAAAGTGGTGAAGTGATCTTTATTTCACAGAGAAATAGGACCTTCTTTGCATGCAATGGCATGGTCCTGAGACTGGGCTTCGGCCTGCAAAAATTCCAAACCTAATGTTTTCTCCCAGACTAAAGATGCCAGCAGTTAGAAGCCTGGCTACTTTTGGAGAGACCAACACTACCTCCAAACTGGTATAAAGAAACTTGGAGGGTATGGTTTTTTTCAGAGGGAAAATTGCCCATGTTCGTAGCCAGGGCAATGGGCCTGAGACTTGGGCGTCTGAAACCTCAGATTCCCAAGCAATCAGAATTTCTCCAAAACTAAACATGCCACCATATATAATCCTGGCTACTTTTGGAGAGACAATATCTTCCTCCAAACTTGTATTAAGAAACTGGGAGGGTGTGGTTTTTTTCAGAGTAAAATATCCAGTGTTCTTTTCCAGGGCCCTTGGCCTGAGACTGGACGTTTGACAGCTCAAATTCCGAAGGGATCAGGATTTCTCCCAGACTAAAGATGCCACCACTGAGTACCCTGGCTACTTTTGGAGAGACTGTATCTTCCTCCTAAATGGTATTAAGAAACTGGGAGGGTGTGGTTTTTTACAGAGGGAAAATTGCCAATGTTCATATTTAGGGCCCTTGGCCGGAGACTGGGTGTCTGACATCTAAAATTCCGAAGCAATCAGGATTTCTCCCAGACTAAAAATGCTATCACTGAGAACTCTGGCTGTTCATGGAGAGCCAAAAGCCTCCTCTAAATGGATATTACAAAAGTGGTGAAGTGATCTTTATTTCACAGAGAAATAGGCCCTTCATTGCATGCAGGGGCATGGTCCTGAGATTCGGCTTCGGCCTGCTAAAATTCCAAACCGAATGTTTTCTCCCAGACTAAAGATGCCAGCAGTTAGAAGCCTGACTACTGTTGGAGAGATCAACACTACCTCCAAACTGGTATTAAGAAACTGAGATTGTGTGGTTTTGTTCAGAGGAAAAGGTCCAGTGTTCGTGTTGAGGGCAATGGGCCTGAAACTGGGCGTCTGACAGCTATAATTCGGAAGGGATCAGGATTGCTCCCAGACTAAAGATGCCACCACTGAGAACCCTGGCTACTTTTGGAGAGACTGTATCTTCCTCCTAAATGGTATTAAGAAACTGGGAGGTTGTGGTTTTTTCCAGGGCCCTTGGCCTGAGCCTGGGCGTCTAAAACCGCAAATTTTGAAACCATCAGGATTTCTCCCAGACTAAAAATGCCACCACTGAGAACCCTGGCTGTTCATGGAGTGCCAAAAGCTTCCTCTAAATGGATATTATAAAGTGGTGAAGTGATCTTTATTTCACAGAGAAAAAGGCCCTTCTTTGCATGCAGCGGCATGGTCCTGAAACTGAGCTTCGGCCTGCTAAAATTCCAAACCTAATGTTTTTTCCCAGACTAAAGATGCAAGCAGTTAGAAGCCTGGCTACTTTTGGAGAGACCAACACTACCTCCAAACTGGTGTTAAGAAAATGGGAGGGTATGGTTTTTTTTCAGAGGGAAAATTGCCCATTTTCGTAGCCCGGGCAAAGGGCCTGAGACTGGACGTTTGACAGCTCACACTCCGATTGGATCAGGATTTCTACCACACTAAAGATGCCACCACTGAGAACCCTGGCTACTTTTGGAGAGACTGTATCTTCCTCCTAAATGGTATTAAGAAACTGGGAGGGTGTGGTTTTTTACAGAGGGAAAATGGCCAATGTTCATATCCAGGGCCCTTGAACTGAGACTGGGTGTATGACATCTAAAATTCCGAAAGGATCAGGATTTCTCCTAGACTAAAAATGCCACCAAATACAATCCTGGCTACTTTTGGAGAGACTGTATCTTCCTCCTAAGGTGTTTTAAGAAACTGGGATGGTGTGGTTTCTACAGAGGGAAAATTGCCAAAGTTCTTATCCAGGGCCCGAGGGGTGATACTGGGCGTCTGAGACCACAAATTCCGAAGCAATCAGAATTTCTCCCATACTAAAAATGCCACCATTTAGAATCGTGGCTACTTCTGGAGAGACAATGTCTTCCTCCAATTCCTGATATTCGGCTTCGGCCTGCTAAAATTCCAAACCTAAAGTTTTCTCTCACACTAAAGATGCCAGCAGTTAGAAGCCTGGCTACTTTTGGAGAGACCAACACTACCTCCAAACTGGTATTAAGAAACTGGGAGGGTATGGTTTTTTTCAGAGGGAAAATGGCCCATGTTCGTAGCCAGGAAAATTGGTCTGAGACTGGGCGTCTGACACCCATAATTCGGAAGGGATCAGGATTGCTCCCAAACTAAAGATGCAACTTCTTAGAACCTTGGCTGCATTTGAAGAGACTGTATCTTCCTCCTAAATGATATTAAGAAACTGGGAGGGTGTGGTTTTTTACAGAGAGGAAATTGCAAATGTTCATATCCAGGGCCCTTGGCCTGAGCCTGGGCGTCTGAAACCGCAAATTTGGAAACAATCAGGATTTCTCCCAGACTAAAAATACCACCACTGAGAACCCTGGCTGTTCATGGAGTGCCAAAAGCCACCTCTAAATGGATATTACAAAAGTGGGGCAGTGATCTTTATATCACAGAGAAATAGGCCCTTCTTTGCATGCAGGGGCATGGTCCTGAGACTGGGCTTCGGCCTGCTAAAATTACACACCTAATGTTTTCTCCCAGACTAAAGATGCCAGCAGTTAGAAGCCTGGCTACTTTTGGAGAGACCAACACTACCTCCAAACTGGTGTTAAGAAACTGGGAGGGTATGGTTTTTTTCAGAGGGAAAATTGCCCATGTTCGTAGCCAGGGCAATGGGCCTGAGACTGGGCGTCTGACAGCTGAAATCCTCAATGGATCAAGATTTCTCCAAGACTAAAGATGCCACCACTGAGAACACTGGCTACTTTTGGAGAGACCAACACTACCTCAAAACTGGTATTAAGAAACTGGGAGGGTGTGGTTTTTTTCATAGGAAAAACTGCCAATCTTCTTATCCAGGGACCCTGGCCAGAGACTGGGTGTCTGACATCTAAAATTTAGAAAGGATCAGGATTTCTACCAGACAAAAGATGCCACCACATAGAATCCTGGCTACTTTTTTAGATACAATGCCTTCCTCCAAACTGCTATTAAGAAACTCTGAAGGTGTGGTTTTTTTCAGAGGAAAATGTCCAATGTTCTTGACCAGGGCAATGGGCTTGCGACTGGGCATCTGACAGCTAAAATTCCAACTGGATCAAGATTTCTCCCAGACTAAAGATGCCACCACTGAAAACACTGGCTACTTTTGGAGAGACCAACACTACCTCCAAACTGGTATTAAGAAACTGGGAGGGTGTCTTTTTTTCCAGAGGAAAAAATGGCCAAAGTTCTTATCCAGGGCCCTTGGCCTGAGACTGGGTGTATGACATCTAAAATTCCGAAAGGATCAGGATTTCTCCTAGACTAAAGATGCCACCAAATAGAATCCTGGCTACTTTTGGAGAGACTGCATCTTCCTCCTAAGGTGTATTAAGAAACTGGGAGGGTGTGGTTTTTTACAGAGGGAAAATTGCCAAAGTTCATATCCAGGGCCGCTTTTCATGGAGAGCCAAAAGCCTCCTCTAAATGGATATTACAAACGTGGTGAAGTGATCTTTATTTCACAGAGAAATAGGCCCTTCTTTGCATGCAGGGGCATGGTCCTGAGACTGGGCTTCGGCCTGCTAAAATTCCAAACCTAATGTTTTCTCCCAGACTAAAGATGCCAGCACTTAGAAGCCTGGCTACTTCTGGAGAGACCAACACTACCTGCAAACTGGTGTTAAGAAACTTGGAAGTTATGGGTTTTTTTCAGAGGGAAAATTGCCCATGTTCGTAGCCAGGGCAATGGGCCTGAGACTGGGCGTCTGACAGCTGAAATCCTCAATGGATCAAGATTTCTCCAAGACTAAAGATGCCACCACTGAAAACACTGGCTACTTTTGGAGAGACCAACACTACCTCAAAACTGGTATTAAGAAACTGGGAGGGTGTGGTTTTTTTCAGAGGAAAAAACTGCCAATCTTCTTATCCAGGGACCCTGGCCAGAGACTGGGTGTCTGACATCTAAAATTCCGAAAGGATCAGGATTTCTACCAGACAAAAGATGCCACCACATAGAATCCTGGCTACTTTTTTAGAGACAATGCCTTCCTCCAAACTGCTATAGAGAAACTCTGAAGGTGTGGTTTTTTTCAGAGGAAAATGTCCAATGTTCTTGACCAGGGCAATGGGCCTGAGACTGGGCATCTGAAAGCTAAAATTCCAAATGGATCAAGATTTCTCCCAGACTAAAAACTCCACCACTAAGAACCCTGGCTACTTTTGGACAGACTGTATCTTCCTCCTAAATGGTATTAAGAAACTGGGAGGGTGTGGTTTTTTTCAGAGGGAAAATTGCCAATGTTCATATCAAGGGCCCTTGGCCTGAGACTGGGCATCTGAAACCTCAAATTCCGAAGCAATCAGGATTTCTCCCAGACTAAAAAGGCCACCACTTAGAGTCCTGGCTACTTCTGGAGAGGCAATGTCTTCCTCCAAACTTGTATTAAGAAACTGGGAGGGTGTGTTTTTTTTTAGAGGAAAATGTCCTGAGTTCGTGTTGAGGGCAATGGGCCTGAGACTGGGCGTCTGACATCTCAAATTCCGAAGGGATCAGGATTTCTCCCTGACTAAAGATGCCACCACTGACAACCCTGGCTACTTTCGGAGAGACTGTATCTTCCTCCTAAATGGTATTAAGAAACTGGGAGGGTGTGGTTTTTTACAGAGGGAAAATTGCCAATGTTCATATCCAGGGCCCTTGGCCTGAGACTGGGCGTCTGAAACATCAAATTCCGAAGAAATCAGGATTTCTCCCAGACTATAAATGCCACCACTGAGAACCCTGGCTGTTCATGGAGTGCCAAAAGCCTCCTCTAAATCGGTATTACAAAAGTGGTGAAGTGATCTTTATTTCACAGAGAAATAGGCCCTTCTTTTCATTCAGGGTCATGGTCCTGAGATTAGGCTTCGGCCTGCTAAAATTCCAAACCTAATGTTTTCTCCCAGACTAAAGATGCCAGCAGTTTGAAGCCTGGCTACTTTTGGAGAGACCAACACTACCTCCAAACTGGTGTTAAGAAACTGGGAGGGTATGGTTTTTTTTCAGAGGGAAAATTGCCCATTTTCGTAGCCTGGGAAATGGGCCTAAGACTGGATGTTTGACAGCTCACATTCCGATTGGATCAGGATTTCTCCCAGACTAAAGATGCCACCACTGAGAACCCTGGCTACTTTTGGAGAGACTGTATCTTCCTCCTAAATGGTATTAAGAAACTGGGAGGGTGTGGTTTTTTACAGAGGGAAAATGGCCAATGTTCATATCCAGGGCCCTTGAACTGAGACTGGGTGTATGACATCTAAAATTCCGAAAGGATCAGGATTTCTCCTAGACTAAAGATGCCACCAAATACAATCCTGGCTACTTTTGGAGAGACTGTATCTTCCTCCTTAGGTGTTTTAAGAAGCTGGGAGGGTGTGGTTTTTTACAGAGGGAAAATTGCCAAAGTTCATATCCAGGGCCCGTGGGCTGATACTGGGCGTCTGAGACCACAAATTCCGAAGCAATCAGAATTTCTCCCAGACTAAAAATGCCACCACTTAGAATCGTGGCTACTTCTGGAGAGACAATGTCTTCCTCCAAATCCTGATATTCGGCTTCGGCCTGCAAAAATTCCAAACCTAAAGTTTTCTCCCACACTAAAGATGC
This sequence comes from Muscicapa striata striata, assembly GCA_030060385.1. Taxonomy (NCBI): domain Eukaryota; kingdom Metazoa; phylum Chordata; class Aves; order Passeriformes; family Muscicapidae; genus Muscicapa; species Muscicapa striata. The sequence goes on from JAREIS010001115.1 coordinate 11,529, forward strand.
AAGCAGTTAGAAGCCTGGCTACTTTTGGAGAGACCAACACTGCTTCCAAACTGGTATTAAGAAACTTGGAGCGTATGGTTTTTTTCAGAGGGAAAATGGCCCATGTTCGTAGCCAGGGCAATGGGCCTGAGACTGGGCGTCTGAAACCTCAGATTCCGAAGCAATCAGAATTTCTCCCAAACTAAACATGCCACCGTATATAATCCTGGCTACATTTGGCGAGACAATATCTTCCTGAAAACTTGTATTAAGAAACTGGGAGGGTGTGGTTTTTTTCAGAGTAAAATGTCCAGTGTTCGTTTCCAGGGCCCTTGGCCTGAGACTGGGCATCTGACAGCTAAAATTCCAAATGGATTAAGATTTTCCCAGACTAAAGATGCCACCTCTGAGAACACTGGCTACTTTTGGAGAGACCAACACTACCTCCAAACTGTTATTAAGAAACTGGGAGGGTGTGGTTTTTTCCAGAGGAAAAAATGGCCAATGTTCTTATCCAGGGACCTTGGCTTGAGACTGGGTGTATGACATCTAAAATTCCGAAAGGATCAGGATTTCTCCTAGACTAAAGATGCCACCAAATAGAATCCTGGCTACTTTTGGAGAGACTGTATCTTCCTCCTAAGGTGCATTAAGAAACTGGGAGGGTGTGGTTTTTTACAGAGGGAAAATTGCCAAATTCATATCCAGGGCCCGTGGGCTGATACTGGGCATCTGAGACCACAAATTCCGAAGCAATCAGAATTTCTCCCAGACTAAAAATGCCACCACTTAGAATCGTGGCTACTTCTGGAGAGACAATGTCTTCCTCCAAATCCTGACATTCGGCTTTGGCCTTCTAAAATTCCAAACCTAAAGTTTTCTCCCACACTAAAGATGCCAGCAGTTAGAAGCCTGGCTACTTTTGGAGAGACCAACACTACCTCCAAACTGGCATTAAGAAACTGGGAGGGTATGGTTTTTTTCAGAGGGAAAATGGCCCATGTTCGTAGCCAGGTCAATTGGTCTGAGACTGGGCGTCGGACACATATAATTCGGAACGATCAGGATTGCTCCCAGACTAAAGATGCAACTTCTTAGAACCTTGGCTGCATTTGAAGAGACTGTATCTTCCTCCTAAATGATATTAAGAAACTGGGAGGGTGCGGTTTTTTACAGAGGGAAAATTGCAAATGTTCATATCCAGGGCCCTTGGCCTGAGCCTGGGCGTCTGAAACCGCAAATTTCGAAACAATCAGGATTTCTCCCAGACTAAAAATGCCACCACTGAGAACCCTGGCTGTTCATGGAGTGCCAAAAGCCTCCTCTAAATGGATATTACAAAAGTGGGGAAGTGATCTTTATATCACAGAGAAATAGGCCCTTCTTTACATGCAGGGCCATGGTCCTGAGACTGGGCTTCGGCCTGCTAAAATTCCAAATCTAATGTTTTCTCCCAGACTAAAGATGCCAGCAGTTAGAAGCCTGGCTACTTTTGGAGAGATCAACACTACCTCCAAAGTGGTATTAAGAAACTGGGAGGGTGTGGTTTTTTTCAGAGGAAAAAACTGCCAATCTTCTTATCCAGGGACCCTGGCCAGAGGCTGGGTGTCTGACATCTAAAATTCCGAAAGGATCAGGATTTCTACCAGACAAAAGATGCCACCACGTAGAATCCTGGCTACTTTTATAGAGACAATGCCTTCCTCCAAATGGTATTAAGAAACTCTGAAGGTGTGGTTTTTTTCAGAGGAAAATGTCCAATGTTCTTGACCAGGGATATGGGCCTGAGACTGGGAATCTGACAGCTCACCAGAATCCTGGCTACTTTTGGAGAGCCTGTATTTTCCTACTAAATGGTATTAAGAAACTGGGAGGGTGTGGTTTTTTACAGAGGGAAAATTGCCAAAGTTCGTATCCAGGGCCCGTGGGCTGATACTGGGCGTCTGAGACCACAAATTCCGAAGCAATCAGAATTTCTCCCAGACTACATATGCCACCACTTAGAATTGTGGCTACATCTTGAGAGACAATGTCTTCTTCCAAATCCTGATATTCGGCTTCGGCCTGCTAAAATCCCAAACCTAATGTTTTCTCCCAGACTAAAGATGCCAGCAGTTAGAAGCCTGGCTACTGTTGGAGAGATCAACACTACCTCCAAACTGGTGTTAAGAAACTAGGATGGTGTTGTTTTTTTCAGAGGAAAATGTCCACTGTTCGTGTTGAGGGCAATGGGCCTGAAACTGGGCGTCTGAAACCTCAAATTCCGAAGGGATCAGGATTTCTCCCAGACTAAAGATGCCACCACTGAGAACCCTGGCTACTTTTGGAGAGACTGTATCTTCCTATTAAATGGTATTAAGAAATTGGGAGGGTGTGGTTTTTTACAGAGGGAAAATTGCCAATGTTCATATCCAGGGCCCCTGGCCTGAGACTGGGCGTCTGAAACATCAAATTCCGAAGCAATCCAATTTCTCCCAGACTAAAAATGCCACCACTGAGAGCTCTGGCTGTTCATGGAGTGCCAAAAGCCTCCTCTAAATGCATATTACAGAAGTGGTGAAGTGATCTTTATTTCACTGAGAAATAGGCCCTTCTTTGCATGCAGGGGCATGGTCCTGAGACTGGGCTTCGGCCTGTTAAAATTACAAACCTAATGTTTTCTCCCACACTAGAGATGCCAGCAGTTAGAAGCCTTGCTACTTTTGGAGAGACCAACACTACGTCCAAACTGGTGTTCAGAAACTGGGAGTGTAAGGGTTTTTTTCAGAGGGAAAATTGTCCATTTTCGTAGCCAGGGCAATGGGCCTGAGACTGGGCGTCTGACAGCTGAAATCCTCAATGGATCAAGATTTCTCCAAGACTAAAGATGCCACCACTGAAAACACTGGCTACTTTTGGAGAGACCAACACTACCTCAAATCTGGTATTAAGAAACTGGGAGTGTGTGTTTTTTTTCAGAGGAAAAAACTGCCAATCTTCTTATCCTGGGACCCTGGCCAGAGACTGGGTGTCTGACATCTAAAATTCCGAAAGGATCAGGATTTCTCCTAGACTAAAGATGCCACCAAATAGAATCCTGGCTACTTTTGGAGAGACTTTATCTTCCTCCTAAATGGTATTAAGAAACTGGGAGGGTGTGGTTTTTTACAGAGGGAAAATTGCAAAAGTTCGTATCCAGGGCCCGTGGGCTGATACTGGGCGTCTGACACCACAAATTCCGAAGCAATCAGAATTTCTCCCAGACTAAATATGCCACCACTTAGAATCGTGGCTACATCTTGAGAGACAATGTCTTCTTCCAAATCCTGATATTCGGCTTCGGCCTGCTAAAATTCCAAACCTAAAGTTTTCTCCCACACTAAAGATGCCAGCAGTTAGAAGCCTGGCTACTTTTGGAGAGACCAACACTACCTCCAAACTGGTATTAAGAAACTGGGAGGGTATGGTTTTTTTCAGAGGGAAAATGGCCCATGTTCGTAGCCAGGGCAATGGGCCTGAGACTGGGCGTCTGAAACCTCAGATTCCGAAGCAATCAGAATTTCTCCCAAACTAAACATGCCACCGTAAATATTCCTGGCTACTTTTGGAGAGACAATATCTTCCTCCAAACTTGTATTAAGAAACTGGGAGGGTGTGGTTTTTTTCAGAGGAAAATGTCCAGTGTTCATTTCCAGGGCCCTTGGCCTGAGACTGGACGTTTGACAGCTCAAATTCCGAAGGGATCAGGATTTCTCCCAGACTAAAGATGCCACCACTGAGAACCCTGGCTACTTTTGGAGAGACTGTATCTTCCTCCTAAATGGTATTAAGAAACTGGGAGGGTGTGGTTTTTTACCGAGGGAAAAATGCCAATGTTCATATCCAGGGCCCTTGGCCGGAGACAGGCCATCTGAAACCTCAAATTCGAATGGATGTGATTTCTCCCAGACTAAAAATGCTAACACTGAGAACTCTGGCTGTTCATGGAGAGCCAAAAGCCTCCTCTAAATCGATATTACAAAAGTGGTGAAGTGATCTTTATTTCACAGAGAAATAGGCCCTTCTTTGCATGCAGGGGCATGGTCCTGAGATTCGGCTTCGGCCTGCTAAAATTCCAAACCTAATGTTTTCTCCCACACTAGAGATGCCAGCAGTTAGAAGCCTTGCTACTTTTGGAGAGACCAACACTACGTCCAAACTGCTGTTCAGAAACTGGGAGTGTAAGGGTTTTTTTCAGAGGGAAAATTGCCCATTTTCGTAGCCAGGGCAATGGGCCTGAGACTGGGCGTCTGACAGCTGAAATCCTCAATGGATCAAGATTTCTCCAAGACTAAAGATGCCACCACTGAGAACACTGGCTACTTTTGGAGAGACCAACACTACCTCAAATCTGGTATTAAGAAACTGGGAGTGTGTGTTTTTTTTCAGAGGAAAAAACTGCCAATCTTCTTATCCAGGGACCCTGGCCAGAGACTGGGTGTCTGACATCTAAAATTCCGAAAAGATCAGGATTTCTACCAGACAAAAGATGCCACCACATAGAATCCTGGCTACTTTTTTAGAGACAATGCCTTCCTCCAAACTGCTATAAAGAAACTCTGAAGGTGTGGTTTTTTTCAGAGGAAAATGTCCAATGTTCTTGACCAGGGCAATGGGCCTGAGACTGGGCATCTGACAGCTCACATTCCAAATGGATCACGATTTCTCCCAGACTAAAGATGCCACCACTGAGAACACTGGCTACTTTTGGAGAGACCAACACTACCTCCAAACTGGTATTAAGAAACTGGGAGGGTGTGGTTTTTCCAGAGGAAAAATGGCCAATGTTCTTATCCAGGGACCTTGGCCTGAGACTGGGTGTATGACATCTAAAATTCGAAAGGATCAGGATTTCTCCTAGACTAAAGATGCCACCAAATAGAATCCTGGCTATTTTTGGAGAGACTTTATCTTCCTCCTAAATGGTATTAAGAAACTGGGAGGGTGTGGTTTTTTACAGAGGGAAAATTGCAAAAGTTCGTATCCAGGGCCCGTGGGCTGATACTGGGCGTCTGACACCACAAATTCCGAAGCAATCAGAATTTCTCCCAGACTAAATATGCCACCACTTAGAATCGTGGCTACATCTTGAGAGACAATGTCTTCTTCCAAATCCTGATATTCGGCTTCGGCCTGCTAAAATTCCAAACCTAAAGTTTTCTCCCACACTAAAGATGCAAGCAGTTAGAAGCCTGGCTACTTTTGGAGAGACCAACACTACCTCCAAACTGGTATTAAGAAACTGGGAGGGTATGGTTTTTTTCAGAGGGAAAATGGCCCATGTTCGTAGCCAGGGCAATGGGCCTGAGACTGGGCGTCTGAAACCTCAGATTCCGAAGCAATCAGAATTTCTCCCAAACTAAACATGCCACCGTATATAACCCTGGCTACTTTTGGAGAGACAATATCTTCCTCCAAACTTGTATTAAGAAACTGGGAGGGTGTGGTTTTTTTCAGAGGAAAATGTCCAGTGTTCGTTTCCAGGGCCCTTGGCCTGAGACTGGACGTTTGACAGCTCAAATTCCGAAGGGATCAGGATTTCTCCCAGACTAAAGATGCCACCACTGAGAACCCTGGCTACTTTTGGAGAGACTGTATCTTCCTCCTAAATGGTATTAAGAAACTGGGAGGGTGTGGTTTTTTACCGAGGGAAAAATGCCAATGTTCATATCCAGGGCCCTTGGCCGGAGACAGGCCATCTGAAACCTCAAATTCCGAATGGATCAGGATTTCTCCCAGACTAAAAATGCTAACACTGAGAACTCTGGCTGTTCATGGAGAGCCAAAAGCCTCCTCTAAATCGATATTACAAAAGTGGTGAAGTGATCTTTATTTCACAGAGAAATAGGCCCTTCTTTGCATGCAGGGGCATGGTCCTGAGATTCGGCTTCGGCCTGCTAAAATTCCAAACCTAATGTTTTCTCCCAGATTAAAGATGCCAGCAGTTAGAAGCCTGGCTACTGTTGGAGAGATCAACACTACCTCCAAACTGGTGTTAAGAAACTAGGATGGTGTTGTTTTTTTCAGAGGAAAATGTCCACTGTTCGTGTTGAGGGCAATGGGCCTGAAACTGGGCGTCTGAAACCTCAAATTCCGAAGGGATCAGGATTTCTCCCAGACTAAAGATGCCACCACTGAGAACCCTGGCTACTTTTGGAGAGACTGTATCTTCCTATTAAATGGTATTAAGAAATTGGGAGGGTGTGGTGTTTTACAGAGGGAAAATTGCCAATGTTCATATCCAGGGCCCCTGGCCTGAGACTGGGCGTCTGAAACATCAAATTCCAAAGCAATCCGAATTTCTCCCAGACTAAAAATGCCACCACTGAGAGCTCTGGCTGTTCATGGAGTGCCAAAAGCCTCCTCTAAATGGATATTACAGAAGTGGTGAAGTGATCTTTATTTCACTGAGAAATAGGCCCTTCTTTGCATGCAGGGGCATGGTCCTGAGACTGGGCTTCGGCCTGTTAAAATTACAAACCTAATGTTTTCTCCCACACTAGAGATGCCAGCAGTTAGAAGCCTTGCTACTTTTGGAGAGACCAACACTACGTCCAAACTGCTGTTCAGAAACTGGGAGTGTAAGGGTTTTTTTCAGAGGGAAAATTGCCCATTTTCGTAGCCAGGGCAATGGGCCTGAGACTGGGCGTCTGACAGCTGAAATCCTCAATGGATCAAGATTTCTCCAAGACTAAAGATGCCACCACTGAAAACACTGGCTACTTTTGGAGAGACCAACACTACCTCAAACTGGTATTAAGAAACTGGGAGGGTGTGGTTTTTTTCAGAGGAAAAAACTGCCAATCTTCTTATCCAGGGACCCTGGCCAGAGACTGGGTGTCTGACATCTAAAATTCCGAAAAGATCAGGATTTCTACCAGACAAAAGATGCCACCACATAGAATCCTGGCTACTTTTTTAGAGACAATGCCTTCCTCCAAACTGCTATAAAGAAACTCTGAAGGTGTGGTTTTTTTCAGAGGAAAATGTCCAATGTTCTTGACCAGGGCAATGGGCCTGAGACTGGGCATCTGACAGCTCACATTCCAAATGGATCACGATTTCTCCCAGACTAAAGATGCCACCACTGAGAACACTGGCTACTTTTGGAGAGACCAACACTACCTCCAAACTGGTATTAAGAAACTGGGAGGGTGTGGTTTTTTCCAGAGGAAAAAATGGCCAATGTTCTTATCCAGGGACCTTGGCCTGAGACTGGGTGTATGACATCTAAAATTCCGAAAGGATCAGGATTTCTCCTAGACTAAAGATGCCACCAAATAGAATCCTGGCTACTTTTGGAGAGACTTTATCTTCCTCCTAAATGGTATTAAGAAACTGGGAGGGTGTGGTTTTTTACAGAGGGAAAATTGCAAAAGTTCGTATCCAGGGCCCGTGGGCTGATACTGGGCGTCTGACACCACAAATTCCGAAGCAATCAGAATTTCTCCCAGACTAAATATGCCACCACTTAGAATCGTGGCTACATCTTGAGAGACAATGTCTTCTTCCAAATCCTGATATTCGGCTTCGGCCTGCTAAAATTCCAAACCTAAAGTTTTCTCCCACACTAAAGATGCAAGCAGTTAGAAGCCTGGCTACTTTTGGAGAGACCAACACTACCTCCAAACTGGTATTAAGAAACTGGGAGGGTATGGTTTTTTTCAGAGGGAAAATGGCCCATGTTCGTAGCCAGGGCAATGGGCCTGAGACTGGGCGTCTGAAACCTCAGATTCCGAAGCAATCAGAATTTCTCCCAAACTAAACATGCCACCGTATATAACCCTGGCTACTTTTGGAGAGACAATATCTTCCTCCAAACTTGTATTAAGAAACTGGGAGGGTATGGTTTTTTTCAGAGGGAAAATGGCCCATGTTCGTAGCCAGGGCAATGGGCCTGAGACTGGGCGTCTGAAACCTCAGATTCCGAAGCAATCAGAATTTCTCCCAAACTAAACATGCCACCGTATATAACCCTGGCTACTTTTGGAGAGACAATATCTTCCTCCAAACTTGTATTAAGAAACTGGGAGGGTGTGGTTTTTTTCAGAGGAAAATGTCCAGTGTTCGTTTCCAGGGCCCTTGGCCTGAGACTGGACGTTTGACAGCTCAAATTCAGAAGGGATCAGGATTTCTCCCAGACTAAAGATGCCACCACTGAGAATCCTGGCTACTTTTGGAGAGACATAATCTTCCTCCTAAATGGTATTAAGAAACTGGGAGGGTGTGGTTTTTTACAGAGGGAAAATTGGCAATATTCATATCCAGGGCCCTTGGCCGGAGACAGGCCGTTTGAAACCTCAAATTCCGAATGGATCAGCATTTCTCCCAGAATAAAAATGCTAACACTGAGAACTCTGGCTGTTCATGGAGAGCCAAAAGCCTCCTCTAAATCGATATTAGAAAAGTGGTGAAGTGATCTTTATTGCACAGAGAAATAGGCCCTTCTTTGCATGCAGGGGCATGGTCCTGAGATTCGGCTTCGGCCTGCTAAAATTCCAAACCTAATGTTTTCTCCCACATTAAAGATGCCAGAGTTAGAAGCCTGGCTACGGTTGGAGAGATCAACACTACCTCCAAACTGGTATTAAAAAACTGGGATGGTGTCGTTTTGTTCAGGGGAAAATGTCCAGTGTTCGTGTTGAATAAAATGGGCCTGAAACTGGGCGTCTGAAACCTCAAATTCCGAAGGGATCAGGATTTCTCCCGGGCAAAAGATGCCACCACTGAGAACCCTGGCTACTTTTGGAGAGACTGTATCTTCCTCCTAAATGGTATTAAGAAACTGGGAGGGTGTGGTTTTTTTCAGAGGAAAATGTCCAGTGTTCGTGTCCAGGGAAATGGGCCTGAGACTGGGCGTCTGACAGCTAAAATTCCGAAGGGATCAGGATTTCTCCCTGACTAAAGATGCCATCACTGAGATCCCTGGCTACTTTCGGAGAGACTGTATCTTCCTCCTAAATGGTATTAAGAAACGGGGAGGGTGTGCTTTTTTACAGAGTGAAAATTGCAAATATTCATATCCAGGGCCCTGGGCCTGAGACTGGGCGTCTGAAACATCAAATTCCGAAGCAATCAGGATTTCTCCCAGACTAAAAATGCCACCACTGAGAACCCTGGCTGTTCATGGAGTGCCAAAAGCCTCCTCTAAATGGATATTACAAAAGTGGTGAAGTGATCTTTATTTCACAGAGAAATAGGCCCTTCTTTGCATGCAGGGGCATGGTCCTGAGACTGGGCTTCGGCCTGCTAAAATTGCAAACCTAATGTTTTCTCCCACACTAAAGATGCCAGCAGTTAGAAGCCTGGCTACTTTTGGTGAGACCAACACTACCTCCAAACTGGTGTTAAGAAACTGGGAGGGTATGGTTTTTTTTCAGAGGGAAAATTGCCCATTTTCGTAGCCAGGGCAATGGGCCTGAGACTGGGCGTCTGACAGCTGAAATCCTCAATGGATCAAGATTTCTCCAAGACTAAAGATGCCACCACTGATAACACTGGCTACTTTTGGAGAGACCAACACTACCTCCAAACTGGTATTAAGAAACTGGGAGGGTGTGGTTTTCTTCAGAGGGAAAAACTACCAATCTTCTTATCCAGGGACCCTGGCCAGAGACTGGGTGTCTGACATCTAAAATTCCGAAAGGATCAGGATTTCTACCAGACAAAAGATGCCACCACATAGAATCCTGGCTACTTTTTTAGAGACAATGCCTTCCTCCAAATGGTATTAAGAAACTCTGAAGGTGTGGTTTTTTTCAGAGGAAAATGTCCAATGTTCTTGACCAGGGCAATGAGCCTGTGACAGGGCATCTGACGGCTAAAATTCCAAATGGATCAAGATTTCTCCCAGACTAAAGATGCCACCACTGAGAACACTGGCTACTTTTGGAGAGACCAATACTACCTCCAAACTGGTATTAAGAAACTGGGAGGGTGTGGTTTTTTCCAGAGGAAAAAATGGCCAATGTTCTTATCCAGGGACCTTGGCCTGAGACTGGGTGTATGACATCTAAAATTCCGAAAGGATCAGGATTTCTCCTAGACTAAAGATGCCACCAAATAGAATCCTGGCTACTTTTGGAGAGACTATATCTTCCTCCTAAGGTGTATTAAGAAACTGGGAGGGTGTGGTTTTTTACAGAGGGAAAATTGCCAAAGTTCATATCCAGGGCCCGTGGGCTGATACTGGGCGTCTGAGACCACAAATTCCGAAGCAATCAGAATTTCTCCCAGACTAAAAATGCCACCATTAGAATCGTGGCTACTTCTGGAGAGACAATGTCTTCCTCCAAAACCTGACATTCGGCTTGGGCCTGCTAAAATTCCAAACCTAAAGTTTTCTCCCACACTAAAGATGGAAGCAGTTAGAAGCCTGGCTACTTTTGGAGAGACCAACACTACCTCCAAACTGGTATTAAGAAACTGGGAGGGTATGGTTTTTTTCAGAGGGAAAACGGCACATGTTCGTAGCCATGGCAATGGACATGAGACTGGGCAATTGAAACTTCAGATTCCGAAGCAATCAGAATTTCTCCCAAACTAAACATGCCACCGTATATAATACTGGATACATTTGGAGAGACAATGTCTTCCTCCAAACTTGTATTAAGAAACTGAGAGGGTGTGGTTCTTTTCAGAGGAAAATGTGCAGTGTTCTTGTCCAGGGCAATGGGCCTGAGCCTGGGCCTCTGACTGCTAAAATTCCAAATGGATCATGATTTCTCCCAGACTAAAGATGCCACCACTGAGAACCCTGGCTACTTTTGGAGAGACTGTATCTTCCTCCTAAATGGTATTAAGAAACTGGGAGGGTGTGGTTTTTTACATAGGGAAAATTGCAAATGTTCATATCCAGGGCCATGGGCCTGAGCCTGGGCGTCTGAAACTGCAAATTTCGAAACATTCAGGATTTCTCCCAGACTAAAAATGCCACCACTGAGAACCCTGGCTGTTCTTGGAGTGCCAAAAGCCTCCTCTAAATGGATATTACAAAAGTGGTGAAGTGATATTAATTTCACAGAGAAATAGGCCCTTCTTTGCATGCAGGGGCATGGTCATGAGATTGGGCTTCGGCCTGCTAAAATCCCAAATCTAATGTTTTCTCCCACACTAAAGATGCCAGCAGTTGGAAACCTGGCTACTTTTGGAGAGACCAACACTACCTCCAAACTGGTATTAAGTAACTGGGATGGTGTGGTTTTGTTCAGAGGAAAATGTCCAGTGTTCTTGTTGAGGGCAATGGGCCTGAAACTGGGCGTCTGCAACCTCAAATTCCGAAGGGATCGGGATTTTTCCCAGACTAAAAACTCCACCACTAAGAACCCTGGCTACTTTTGGACAGACTGTATCTTCCTCCTAAATGGTATTAAGAAACTGGGAGGGTGTGGTTTTTTTCAGAGGGAAAATTGCCAATGTTCATATCAAGGGCCCTTGGCCTCAGACTGGGCATCTGAAACCTCAAATTCCGAAGCAATCAGGATTTCTCCCAGACTAAAAAGGCCACCACTTAGAATCCTGGCTACTTCTGGAGAGGCAATGTCTTCCTCCAAACTTGTATTAAGAAACTGGAGGGTGTATTTTTTTTTAGAGGAAAATGTCCAGAGTTCGTGTTGAGGGCAATGGGCCTGAGACTGGGCGTCTGACAGCTCAAATTCCGAAGGGATCAGGATTTCTCCCTGACTAAAGATGCCACCACTGACAACCCTGGCTACTTTCGGAGAGACTGTATCTTCCTCCTAAATGGTATTAAGAAACTGGGAGGGTGTGGTTTTTTACAGAGGGAAAATTGCCAATGTTCATATCCAGGGCCCTTGGCCTGAGTCTGGGCGTCTGAAACATCAAATTCCGAAGAAATCAGGATTTCTCCCAGACAAAAAAAGGCCACCACTGAGAACCCTGGCTTTTCATGGAGAGCCAAAAGCCTCCTCTAAATGGATATTACAAACGTGGTGAAGTGATCTTTATTTCACAGAGAAATAGGCCCTTCTTTGCATGCAGGGGCATGGTCCTGAGACTGGGCTTCGTCCTGCTAAAATTCCAAACCTAATGTTTTCTCCCCGACTAAAGATGCCAGCACGTAGAAGCCTGGCTACTTCTGGAGAGACCAACACTACCTGCAAACTGGTGTTTAGAAACTGGGAAGTTATGGGTTTTTTTAAGAGGGAAAATTGCCCATGTTCGTAGCCAGGGCAATGGGCCTGAGACTGGGCGTCTGACAGCTGAAATCCTCAATGGATCAAGATTTCTCCAAGACTAAAGATGCCACCACTGAAAACACTGGCTACTTTTGGAGAGACCAACACTACCTCCAAACTGGTATTAAGAAACTGGGAGGGTGTGGTTTTTTTCAAAGGAAAAAACTGCCAATCTTCTTATCCAGGGACCCTGGCCAGAGACTGGGTGTCTGACATCTAAAATTCCGAAAGGATCAGGATTTCTACCAGACAAAAGATGCCACCACATAGAATCCTGGCTACTTTTTTAGAGACAATGCCTTCCTCCAAATGCTATTAAGAAACTCTGAAGGTGTGGTTTTTTTCAGAGGAAAATGTCCAATGTTCTTGAACAGGGCAATGGGCCTGAGACTGGGCCTCTGACAGCTAAAATTCCAAATGGATCAAGATTTCTCCCAGACTAAAGATGCCACCACTGAGAACACTGGCTACTTTTGGAGAGACCAACACTACCTCCAAACTGGTATTAAGAAACTGGGAGGGTGTGGTTTTTTCCAGAGGAAAAAATGCCCAATATTCTTATCCAGGGATCTTGGACTGAGACTGGGTGTATGACATCTAAAATTCCAAAAGGATCAGGATTTCTCCTAGACTAAAGATGCCACCAAATAGAATCCTGGCTACTTTTGGAGAGACTGTATCTTCCTCCTAAGGTGTATTAAGAAACTGGAGGGTGTGGTTTTTACAGAGGGAAAATTGCCAAAGTTCATATCCAGGTCCCGTGGGCTGATACTGGGCGTCTGAGACCACAAATTCCGAAGCAATCAGAATTTCTCCCAGATTAAAAATGCCACCACATATAATCGTGGCTACTTCTGGAGAGACAACGTCTTCCTCCAAATCCTGATATTCAGCTTCGGCCTGCTAAAATTCCAAACCTTAAGATTTCTCCCACACTAAAGATGCAAGCAGTTAGAAGCCTGGTTACTTTTGGAGAGACCAACACTACCTCCAAACTAGTATTAAGAAACTGGGAGGGTATGGTTTTTTTCAGAGTAAAATGTCCAGTGTTCGCTTCCAGGACCCTTGGCCTGAGACTGGGCGTTTGACAGCTGAAATTCCGAATGGATCAGGATTTCTCCCAGACTGAAGATGCCGCCCCTGAGAACCCTGGCTACTTTTGGAGAGACTATATCTTCCTCCTAAATGGTATTAAGAAACAGGGAGGGTGTGGTTTTTTACAGAGGGAAAATTGCCAATGTTTATATCCAAGGCCCTTGGCCTGGGACTGGGCGTCTGAAACCTCAAATTCCGAAGCAATCAGGATTTCTCCCAGACTAAAAATGCCACGACTTAGAATCCTGGCTGCTTCTGGAGAGACAATGTCTTCCTCCAAACTTGTATTAAGAAACTGGGAGGGTGTGGTTTTTTTCAGAGGAAAATGTCCAGTGTTCGTGTTGAGGGCAATGGGCCTGAGACTGGGCATCTTACAGCTAAAATTCCGAACGGATCAGGATTTCTCCCAGACGAAAGATGCCACCACTGAGAACCCTGGCTACTTTTGGAGAGACTGTATCTTCCTCCTAAATGGTATTAAGAAACTGGGAGGGTGTGCTTTTTACAGAGGGAAAATTGACAATGTTCATATCCAGGGCCCTTGGCCTGAGCCTGGGCGTCTGAAACTGCAAATTTTGAAACCATCAGGATTTCTCCAAGACTAAAAATGCCACCACTGAGAACCCTGGCTGTTCATGGAGTGCCAAAAGCCTCCTCTAAATGGATATTACAAAAGTGGTGAAGTGATCTTTATTTCACAGAGAAATAGGCCCTTCTTTGCATGCAGGGGCATGGTCCTGAGACTGGGCTTCGGCCTGCTAAAATCCCAAACCTAATGCTTTCTCCCACACTAAAGATGCCAGTAGCTAGAAGCCTGGCTACTTTTGGAGAGACCAACACTACCTCCAAACTGGTGTTAAGAGACTGGGAGGGTATGGGTTTTTTTCAGAGGGAAAATTGCCCATGTTCGTAGCCAGGGCAATGGGCCTGAGACTGGACGTCTGACAGCTGAAATCCTCAATGGATCAAGATTTCTCCAAGACTAAAGATGCCACCACTGAGAACACTGGCTACTTTTGGAGAGACCAACACTACCTCAAAACTGGTATTAAGAAACTGGGAGGGTGTGGTTTTTTTCAAACCTCAGATTCCGAAGCAATCAGAATTTCTCCCAAACTAAACATGCCACCGTATATAATCCTGGCTACTTTTGGAGAGACAATATCTTCCTCCAAACTTGTATTAAGAAACTGGGAGGGTGTGGTTTTTCTCAGAGGAAAATGTCCAGTGTTCGTTTCCAGGGCCCTTGGCCTGAGACTGGGCGTTTGACAGCTCAAATTCCGAAGGGATCAGGATTTCTCCCAGACTAAAGATGCCACCACTGAGAAACCTGGCGACTTTTAGAGACTGTATCTTCCTCCTAAATGGTATTAAGAAACTGGGAGGGTGTGGTTTTTTACAGAGGGAAAATTGCCAAAGTTCATATCCAGGGCCCGTGGGCTGATACTGGGCGTCTGAGACCACAAATTCCGAAGCAATCAGAATTTCTCCCAGACTAAAAATGCCACCACTTAGAATCGTGGCTACTTCTGGAGAGACAATGTCTTCCACCAAATCCTGATATTCAGCTTCGGCCTGCAAAAATTCAAACCTAAATTTTTCTCCCACTAAAAGATGCAAGCAAATTAGAAACTAGCTACTTTGGAGAGACCAACACTACCTCCAAACTGGTATTAAACTGGGAGAGTATAGTTTTTTTCAGATGGAAAATGCCATGTTAGTAGTCAGAGGCAATGGAGGGCCTGAGACTGGCGTCTCAGGCCTCAGATTCTGAAGCTCAAGTCAAATTTCTCCCCAAACTAAACATGCTACCGTATATAATCTGGCTACTTTTGGAGAGACTGTATCTTCCTCCTAAATGGTATTAAGAAACTGGGATGTTGTGGTTTTTTACAGAGGAAAAAATGACCAATGTTCTTATCCTGGGACCTTGGCCTGAGACTGGGTGTATGACACCTAAAATTCCGAAAGGATCAGGATTTCTCCCAGACTAAAGATGCCACCACTGAGTACCCTGGCTACTTTTGGAGAGACTGTATCTTCCTCCTAAATGGTATTAAGAAACTGGGAGGGTGTGGTTTTTTACAGAGGGAAAATGGCCAATGTTCATATCCAGGGCCCTTGGCCGGAGACTGGGTGTCTGACATCTAAAATTCCGAAGCAATCAGGATTTCCCCCAGACTAAAAATGCTATCACTGAGAACTCTGACTGTTCATGGACAGCCAAAAGCCTCCTCTAAATGGATATTACAAAAGTGGTGAAGTGATCTTTATTTCACAGACAAATAGGCACTTCTTTGCATGCAGGAGCAAGGTCTTGAGATTCGGCTTAGGCCTGCTAAAATTGCAAACCTAATGTTTTCTCCCAGACTAAAGATGCCAGCAGTTAGAAGCCTGGCTACTTTTGGAGAGACTAACACTACCTCCAAACTGGTATTAAGAACCTGGGATGGTATGGTTCTTTTCAGAGGGAAAATGGCCCATGTTCGTAGCCAGGGCAATGGGCCTGAGACTGGGCGTCTGAAACCTCAGATTCTGAAGGAATCAGAATTTCTCCAAAACTAAACATGCCACCGCATATAATCCTGGCTACTTTTGGAGAGACAATATCTTCCTCCAAACTTGTATTAAGAAACTGGGAGGGTGTGGTTTTTTTCAGAGTTAAATGTCCAGTGTTCCTTTCCAGGGTCCTTGGCCTGAGACTGGGTGTCTGAAACCTCAAATTCCGAAGGGATCAGGATTTCTCCCAGACTAAAGATGCCACCACTGAGAACCCTGGCTACTTTTGGAGAGACTATATCTTCCTCCTAAATGGTATTAAGAAACTGGGAGGGTGTGGTTTTTTACAGAGGGAAAATTGCCAATGTTCATCTCCAGGGCCATTGGCCTGAGACAGGCCGTCTGAAACCTCAAATTCCGAATGGATCAGGATTTCTCCCAGACTAAAAATAATAACAGTCAGAACTCTGGCTGTTTAAGGAGAGCCAAAAGCCTCCTCTAAATGGATATTACAAAGGTGGTGAAGTTATCCTTATTCCACATAGGAATACGCCCTTCAATGCATGCAGGAGCATGGTCCTGAGATTCGGCTTCGGCCTGCTAAAATTCCAAACCTAATGTTTTCTCCCAGACTAAAGATGCCACCAGTTAGAAGCCTGGCTACTGTTGGAGAGACCAACACTACATCCAAACTGGTATTAAGAAACTGAGATTGTGTGGTTTTGTTCAGAGGAGAATGTCCAGTGTTCGTGTTGAGGGCAATGGCCCTGAAACTGGGCGTCCGAAACCTCGACTTCCGAAGCAATCAGGATTTCTCCCAGACTAAAAATGCCACCACTTAGAATCCTGTCTACTTTTGGAGAGACAATGTCTTCCTCCAAACTTGTATTAAGAAACTGGGAGGGTGTGTTTTTTTTCAGAGGAATATGTCCAGTGTTCGTTTCCAGGGCAATGGGCCTGAGACTGGGCGTCTGACAGCTAAAATTCCGAAAGGATCAGGATTTCTCCCTGACTAAAGATGCCACCACTGAGAACCCTGGCTACTTTTGGAGAGACTGTATCTTCCTCCTAAATGGTATTAAGAAACTGGGAGGTTGCGGTTTTTTACAGAGGGAAAATGGCCAATGTTCATATCTAGGGCGCTTGGCAGGAGACAGGCTGTCTGAAACCTCAAATTCCGAAGCAGTCAGGATTTCTCCCAGACTAAAAATTCCACCAGTGAGAACCCTGGCTGTTCATGGAGTGCCAAAAGCCTCCTCTAAATGGATATTACAAAAGCGGTGAAGTGATCTTTATTTCACAGAGAAATAGGCCCTTCATTGCATGCAAGCGCACGGTCCTGACACTGGGTTTCGGCCTGCAAAAATTCCAAATCTAATATTTTCTCCCAGACTAAAGATGCCAGCAGTTAGAAGCCTGGCTACTTTTGGAGAGACCAACACTACCTCCACACTGGTATTAAGAAACTGGGAGGGTATGGTTTTTTTCAGAGGGAAAATGGCCCATGTTCGTAGCCAGGGCAATTGGTCTGAGACTGGGCCTCTGACACCTATAATTCGGAAGGGATCAGGATTGCTCCCAGACTAAAGATGCAACCTCTTAGAACCTTGGCTGCATTTGAAGAGACTGTATCTTCCTCCTAAATGGTATTAAGTAACTGGGAGGGTGTGGTTTTTTACAGAGGGAAAATTGCAAATGTTCATCTCCAGGGCCCTTGGGCTGAGACAGACCGTCTGAAACCTCAAATTTCGAAACAATCAGGATTTCTCCCAGACTAAAAATAATAACACTGAGAACTCTGGCTGTTCAAGGAGAGCCAAAAGCTTCCTCTAAATGGATATTACAAAAGTGGTGAAGTGATCTTTATTTCACAGAGAAATAGGCCCTTCTTTGCATGCAGGGGCATGGTCCTGAGACTGGGCTTCGGCCTGCTAAAATTCCAAACCTAAAGTTTTCTCCCACACTAAAGATGCCAGCAGTTAGAAGCCTGACTACTGTTGGAGTGATCAACACTACCTCCAAACTGGTATTAAGAAACTGAGATTGTGTGGTTTTGTTCAGAGGAAAAGGTCCAGTGTCCGTGTTGAGGGCAATGGGCCTGAAACTGGTCGTCTGACAGCTATAATTCGGTAGGGATCAGGATTGCTCCCAGACTAAATATGCCACCACTGAGAACCCTGGCTACTTTCGGAGAGACTGTATCTTCCTCCTAAATGGTATTAAGAAACTGGTAGGGTGTGGTTTTCTACCGAGGGAAAATTGCAAATGTTCATATCCAGGGCCCTGGGCTTGAGCCTGGGCCTCTGAAACCGCAAATTTTGAAACAATCAGGATTTCTCCCAGACTAAAAATGCCACCACTGAGAACCCTGGCTGTTCATGGAGTGCCAAAAGCCTCCTCTAAATGGATATTACAAAAGTGGTGAAGTGATCTTTATTTCACAGAGAAATAGGGCCTTCTTTGCATGCAGGGGCATGGTCCTGAGACTGGGCTTCGGCCTGATAAAATTCCAAATCTAATGTTTTCTACCACACTAAAGATGCCAGCAGTTAGAAGCCTGGCTACTTTTGGAGAGACCAGCACTACCTCCAAACTGGTGTTAGGGAACTGGGAGGGTATGGTTTTTTTCAGAGGGAAAATTGCCCATGTTCGTAGCCAGGGCAATGGGCCTGAGACTGGGCGTCTGACAGCTGAAATCCTCAATGTATCAAGATTTCTCCAAGACTAAAGATGCCACCACTGAGAACACTGGCTACTTTTGGAGAGACCAACACTACCTCCAAACTGGTATTAAGAAACTGGGAGGGTGTGGTTTTTTTCAGAGGAAAAACTGCCAATCTTCTTATCCAGGGACCCTGGCCAGAGACTGGGTGTCTGACATCTAAAATTCCGAAAGGGTCAGGATTTCTACCAGACAAAAGATGCCACCACTTAGAATCCTGACTTCTTTTTTAGAGACAATGCCTTCCTCCAAACTGCTATTAAGAAATTCTGAAGGTGTGGTTTTTTTCAGAGGAAAATGTCTAATGTTCTTGACCAGGGCAATGGGCCTGAGACTGGGCATCTGACAGCTCACATTCCAAATGGATCAGGATTTCTCCCAGACTAAAGATGCCACCACTGAGAACACTGGCTACTTTTCGAGAGACCAACACTACCTCCAAACTGGTATTAAGAAACTGGGAGGGTGTGGTTTTTTTCAGAGGAAAAATGGCCAATGTTCTTATCCAGGGACCTTGGCCTGATACTAGTTGTATGACATCTAAAATTCCGAAAGGATCAGGATTTCTCCTAGACTAAAGATGCCACCAAATAGAATCCTGGCTACTTTTGGAGAGACTGTATCGTCCTCCTAAAGTGTATATTAGAAACTGGGAGGGTATGGTTTTTTTCAGAGGGATAATTGCCCAAGTTCGTTGCCAGGGCAATTGGCCTGAGACTGGACGTCTGAAACCTCAGATTCTGAAGCCATCAGAAATTCTCCCAAACTAAACATGCCACCGTATATAATCCTTGCTACTTTTGGAGAGACTATATCTTCCTCCTAAATGGTATTAAGAAACTGGGAGGGTGTGGCTTTTTACAGAGGGAAAATTGCCAATGTTGATATCCAGGGCCCTTGGCCGGAGACAGGCCGTCTGAAACCTCAAATTCCGAATGGATCAGGATTTCTCCCAGACTAAAAATGCTAACACTGAGAACTCTGGCTGTTCATGGAGAGCCAAAAGCCTCCTCTAAATGGGTATTACAAAAGTGGTGAAGTGATCTTTATTTCACAGAGAAATAGGCATTCTTTACATGCAGGGGCATGGTCCAGAGATTCGGCTTCGGCCTGCTAAAATTCCAAACCTAATGTTTTCTCCCAGATTAAAGATGCCAGCAGTTAGAAGCCTGGCTACTTTTGGAGAGACCAACACTACCTCCAAACTGGTATTAAGAAACTGGGATGGTGTGGTTTTGTTAAGAGGAAAATGTCCAGTGTTCTTGTTGAGGGCAATGGGCCTGAAACTGGGCGTCTGAAACCTCAAATTCCGAAGGGATCAGGATTTACCCCAGACAAAAGATGCCACCAGTTATAACCCTGGCTACTTTTGGAGAGACTGAATCCTCCTCCTAAATGGTATTAAGAAACTGGGAGGGTGTGGTTTTTTTCAGAGGAAAAAATGGCCAATGTTCTTATCCAGGGACCTTGGCCTGAGACTGGGTGTATGACATCTAAAATTCGGAAAGGATCAGGATTTCTCCTAGACTAAAGATGCCACCAAATAGAATCCTGGCTACTTTTTGAGAGACTGTATCTTCCTCCTAAATGGTATTAAGAAACTGGGAGGGTGTGGTTTTTTACAGAGGGAAAATTGCCAAAGTTCATATCCAGGGCCCGTGGGCTGATACTGGGCGTCTGAGACCACAAATTCTGAAGCAATCAGAATTTCTCCCAGACTAAAAATGCCACGACTTAGAATCGTGGCTACTTCTGGAGAGACACTGTCTTCCTCCAAATCCTGATAATCGGCTTCGGCCTGCTAAAATTCCAAACCTAAAGTTTTCTCCCACACTAAAGATGCAAGCAGTTAGGAGCCTGGCTACTTTTGGAGAGACCAAGACTACCTCCAAACTGGTATTAAGAAACTGGGAGGGTATGGTTTTTTTCAGAGTAAAATGTCCAGTGTTCGTTTCCAGGACCCTTGGCCTGAGACTGGGCGTCTGAAACCTCAAATTCCGAAGCAATCAGGTTTTCTCCCAGACTAAAAATGCCACCACTTAGAATCCTGGCTACTTCTGGAGAGACAGTGTCTTCCTCCAAAATTGTATTAAGAAACTGGGAGGGTGTGGTTTTCTTCAGAGGAAAATGTCCAGTGTTAGTGTCCAGGGCAATGGGCCTGAGATTGGGCATCTGACACCTAAAATTCCGAACGGATCAGTATTTCTCCCAGACTAAAGATGCCACCACTGAGAACCCTGACTACTTTCAGAGAGACTGTATCTTCCTCTTAAATGGTATTAAGAAACTGGGAGGGTGTGGTTTTTTACTGCGGGAAAATGGCCATTGTTCATATCCAGGGCCCTGGGCCTAAACCTGGGCCTCTGAAACCGCAAATTTTTAAACCATCAGGATTTCTCCCAGACTAAAAATGCCACCACTGAGAACCCTGGCTGTTCATGGAGTGCCAAAAGCCTCCTCTACATGGATATTACAAAAGTGGTGAAGTGATCTTTATTTCACAGAGAAATAGGCCCTTCTTTGCATGCAGGGGCATGGTCCTGAGACTGGGCTTCGGCCTGCTAAAATTCCAAATCTAATGTTTTCTCCCAGACTAAAGATGCCAGCAGTTAGAAGGCTGGCTACTTTTGGAGAGACAGGGCAATGGGCCTTAGACTGGGTCAGTCTGAACGCTGAAATCCTCAATGGATCAAGATTTCTCCAAGATTAAAGGTGACACCACTGAGAACACTGGCTACTTTTGGAGAGACCAACACTACCTCAAAACTGGTATTAAGAAACTGGGAGGGTGTGGTTTTTTTCAGAGGACAAAACTGCCAATCTTCCTATCCAGGGACTCTGACCAGAGACTGAGTGTCTTACATCTAAAATTCCGAAAGGATCAGGATTTCTACCTGACAAAAGATGCCACCACTTAGAAGCCTGGCTACTTTTTTAGAGACAATGCCTTCCTCCAAACTGCTATTAAGAAACTCTGAAGGTGTGTTTTTTTTCAGAGCAAAATGTCCAATGTTCTTGACCAGGGCAATGGGCCTGAGACTGGGCATCTGACAGCTCACATTCCAAATGGATCAGGATTTCTCCCAGACTAAAGATGCCACCACTGAGAACACTGGCTACTTTTCGAGAGACCAACACTACCTCCAAACTGGTATTAAGAAACTGGGAGGGTGTGGTTTTTTTCAGAGGAAAAAATGGCCAAAGTTCTTATCCAGGGACCTTGGCCTGATACTAGTTGTATGACATCTAAAATTCCGAAAGGATCAGGATTTCTCCTAGACTAAAGATGCCACCAAATAGAATCCTGGCCACTTTTGGAGAGACTGTATCGTCCTCCTAAAATGTATTAAGAAACTGGGAGGGTATGGTTTTTTTCAGAGGGAAAATTGCCCATGTTCGTTGCTAGGGCAATTGGCCTGAGACTGGACGTCTGAAACCTCAGATTCTGAAGCAATCAGAAATACTCCCAAACTAAACATGCCACCATATATAAACCTGGCTACTTTTGGAGAGACTGTATCTTCCTCCTAAATGGTATTAAGAAACTGGGAGGGTGTGGTTTTTCCCAGAGGAAAAAATGGCCAATGTTCTTATCCAGGGACCTTGGACTGAGACTGGGTGTATGACATCTAAAATTCGGAAAGGATCAGGATTTCTCCTAGACTAAAGATGCCACCAAATAGAATCCTGGCTACTTTTGGAGAGACTGTATCTTCCTCCTAAGTTGTATTAAGAATCTGGGAGGGTGTGGTTTTTTACAGATGGAAAATTGCCAAAGTTCACATCCAGGGCCCGTGGGCTGATACTGGGCGTCTGAGACCACAAATTCCGAAGCAATCAGAATTTCTCCCAGACTAAAAATGCCACCACTTAGAATCGTGGCTACTTCTGGGGAGACACTGTCTTCCTCCAAATCCTGATAATCGGCTTCGGCCTGCTAAAATTCCAAACCTAAAGTTTTCTCCCACACTAAAGATGCAAGCAGTTAGAAGCCTGGCTACTTTTGGAGAGACCAAGACTACCTCCAAACTGGTATTAAGAAACTGGGAGGGTATGGTTTTTTTCAGAGTAAAATGTCCAGTGTTCGTTTCCAGGGCCCTTGGCCTGAGACTGGGCGTTTGACAGCTCAAATTCCGAATGGATCAGGATTTCTCCCAGACTAAAGATGCCACCACTGAGAACCCTGGCTACTTTTGGAGAGACTGTATCTTCCTCCTAAATGGTATTAAGAAACTGGGTGGGTATGTTTTTTTACAGAGGGAAAATGGCCAATGTTTATATCCAGGGCCCTTGGCCTGGGACTGGGTGTCTGAAACCTCAAATTCCGAAGCAATCAGGATTTCTCCCAGACTAAAAATGCCACCACTTAGAATCCTGGCTACTTCTGGAGAGACAATGTCTTCCTCCAAACTTGTATTTAGAAACTGGGAGGGTGTGTTTTTTTTCAGAGGAAAATGTCCAGTGTTTGTGTCCAGGGCAATGGGCCTGAGACTGGGCATCTGACAGCTAAAGTTCTGAACGGATCAGGATTTCTCCCAGACTAAAGATGCCACCACTGAGAACCCTGGCTGCTTTCGGAGAGACTGTATCTTCCTCCTAAATGGTATTAAGAAACTGGGAGGGTGTGTTTTTTTACAGAGGGAAAATTGCCAATGTTCATATCCAGGGCCCTTGGCTGGAGACAGGCCGTCTGAAACGGCAAATTTTGAAACCATCAGGATTTCTCCCAGACTAAAAATGCCACCACTGAGAACCCTGACTGTTCATGGAGTGCCAAAAGCCTCCTCTAAATGGATATTACAAAAGTGGTGAAGTGATCTTTATTTCACAGAAAAAAGGCCCTTCTTTGCATGCAGGGTCATGGTCCTGAGACTGGGCTTCGGCCTGCTAAAATTACAAACCTAATGTTTTCTCCCACACTAAAGATGCCAGCACTTAGAAGCCTGGCTACTTTTGGAGAGACCGACACTAACTCCAAACTGGTGTTAAGAAACTGGGAGGGTATGGTTTTTTTCAGAGGGAAAATTGCCCATTTTCATAGCCAGGGCAATGGGCCTGAGAATGGGTGTCTGACAGCTGAAATCCTCAATGGATCAAGATTTCTCCAAGACTAAAGATGCCACCACTGAAAACACTGGCTACTTTTGGAGAGACCAACACTACCTCCAAATTGGTATTAAGAAACTGGGAGGGTGTGGTTTTTTTCAGAGGAAAAAACTGCCAATCTTCTTATCCAGGGACCCTGGCCAGAGACTGGGTGTCTGACATCTAAAATTCCGAAAGGATCAGGATTTGTACGTGACAAAAGATGCCACCACATAGAATCCTGGCTACTTTTTTAGAGACAATGCCTACCTCCAAACTGCTATAAAGAAACTCTGAAGGTGTGGTTTTTTTCAGAGGACAATGTCCTATGCTCTTGACCAGGGCAATGCGCCTGAGACTGGGCATCTGACAGCTAAAATTCCAAATGGATTAAGATTTCTCCCAGACTAAAGATGCCACCACTGAGAACACTGGCTACTTTTGGAGAGACCAACACTACCTCCAAACTGGTATTAAGAAACTGGGAGGGTGTGGTTTTTTCCAGAGGAAAAAATAGCCAATGTTCTTATCCAGGGACGTTGGCCTGAGACTGGGTGTATGACATCTAAAATTCCGAAAGGATCAGGATTTCTCCTAGACTAAGGATGCCACCAAATAGAATCCTGGCTACTTTTGGAGAAACTATGTCTTCCTCCAAATCCTGATATTCGGCTTCGGCCTGCTAAAATTCCAAACCTAAGGTTTTCTCCCACACTAAATTTGCCAGCAGTTAGAAGCCTGGCTACTTTTGGAGAGACCAACACTACCTCCAGACTGGTATTAAGAAACTGGGAGGGTATGGTTTTTTTCAGAGGGAAAATGGCCCATGTTCGTAGCCAGGGCAATTGGTCTGAGACTGGGCGTCTGACACCTATAATTCGAAAGGGATCAGGACTGCTCCCAGACTAAAGATGCAACTTCTTAGAACCTTGGCAGCATTTGAAGAGACTGTATCTTCCTCCTAAATGATATTAAGAAACTGGGAGGGTGTGGTTTTTTACAGAGGGAAAATTGCCAATGTTCATATCCAGGGCCCTGGGCCTGAGACTGGGCGTCTGAAACCGCAAATTTTGAAACCATCAGGATTTCTCCCAGACTAAAAATGCCACCACTGAGAACCCTGGCTGTTCATGGAGTGCCAAAAGCCTCCTCTAAATGGATATTACAAAAGTGGTGAAGTGATCTTTATTTCACAGAGAAATAGGCCCTTCTTTGCCTGCAGGGGCATGGTCCTGAGACTGGGCTTCGGCCTGCTAAAATTCCAAATCTAATGTTTTCTCCCAGACTAAAGATGCCAGCAGTTAGAAGCCTGGCTACTTTTGGAGAGACCAACACTACCTCCAAACTGGTGTTAAGAAACTGGGAGGGTATGGTTTTTTTCAGAGGGAAAATTGCCCATGTTCGTTGCTAGGGCAATTGGCCTGAGACTGGACGTCTGAAACCTCAGATTCTGAAGCAATCAGAAATACTCCCAAACTAAACATGCCACCGTATATAATCCTGGCTACTTTTGGAGAGACTGTATCTTCCTCCTAAATGGTATTAAGAAACTGGGAGGGTGTGGTTTTTCCCAGAGGAAAAAATGGCCAATGTTCTTATCCAGGGACCTTGGACTGAGACTGGGTGTATGACATCTAAAATTCGGAAAGGATCAGGATTTCTCCTAGACTAAAGATGCCACCAAATAGAATCCTGGCTACTTTTTGAGAGACTGTATCTTCCTCCTAAGTTGTATTAAGAATCTGGGAGGGTGTGGTATTTTACAGAGGGAAAATTGCCAAAGTTCACATCCAGGGCCCGTGGGCTGATACTGGGCGTCTGAGACCACAAATTCCGAAGCAATCAGAATTTCTCCCAGACTAAAAATGCCACCACTTAGAATCGTGGCTACTTCTGGGGAGACACTGTCTTCCTCCAAATCCTGATAATCGGCTTCGGCCTGCTAAAATCCCAAACCTAAAGTTTTCTCCCACACTAAAGATGCAAGCAGTTAGAAGCCTGGCTACTTTTGGAGAGACCAACACTACCTCCAAACTGGTATTAAGAAACTGGGAGGGTATGGTTTTTTTCAGAGTAAAATGTCCAGTGTTCGTTTCCAGGGCCCTTGGCCTGAGACTGGGCGTTTGACAGCTCAAATTCCGAATGGATCAGGATTTCTCCCAGACTAAAGATGCCACCACTGAGAACCCTGGCTACTTTTGGAGAGACTGTATCTTCCTCCTAAATGGTATTAAGAAACTGGGTGGGTATGTTTTTTTACAGAGGGTAAATGGCCAATGTTTATATCCAGGGCCCTTGGCCTGGGACTGGGCGTCTGAAACCTCAAATTCCGAAGCAATCAGGATTTCTCCCAGACTAAAAATGCCACCACTTAGAATCCTGGCTACTTCTGGAGAGACAATGTCTTCCTCCAAACTTGTATTTAGAAACTGGGAGGGTGTGTTTTTTTTCAGAGGAAAATGTCCAGTGTTTGTGTCCAGGGCAATGGGCCTGAGACTGGGCATCTGACAGCTAAAGTTCTGAACGGATCAGGATTTCTCCCAGACTAAAGATGCCACCACTGAGAACCCTGGCTGTTCATGGAGTGCCAAAAGCCTCCTCTAAATGGATATTACAAAAGTGGTGAAGTGATCTTTATTTCACAGAAAATAGGCCCTTCTTTGCATGCAGGGTCATGGTCCTGAGACTGGGCTTCGGCCTGCTAAAATCCCAAACCTAATGTTTTCTCCCACACTAAAGATGGAAGCAGTTAGGAGCCTGGCTGCTTTTGGAGAGACCAACACTACCTCCAAAATGGTATTAGGAAACTGGGAGGGTATGGTTTTTTTCAGAGGGAAAATGTCCCATGTTCGTAGCCAGGGCAATTGGTCTCAGACTGGGCGTCTGACACCTATAATTCGGAAGGGATCAGGACTGCTCCCAGACTAAAGATGCAACTTCTTAAAACCTTGGCAGCATTTGAAGAGACTGTATCTTCCTCCTAAATGATATTAAGAAACTGGGAGGGTGTGGTTTTTTACAGAGGGAAAATTGCCAATGTTCATATCCAGGGCCCTTGGCCTGATCCTAGGCGTCTGAAACCGCAAATTTTGAAACCATCAGGATTTCTCCCAGACGAAAAAAGGCCACCACTGAGAACCCTGGCTTTTCATGGAGAGCCAAAAGCCTCCTCTAAATGGATATTACAAAAGTGGTGAAGTGATCTTTATTTCACAGAGAAATAGGCCCTTCTTTGCCTGCAGGGGCATGGTCCTGAGACTGGGCTTCGGCCTGCTAAAATTACAAACCTAATGTTTTCTCCCACACTAAAGATGCCAGCAGTTAGAAGCCTGGCTACTTTTGGAGAGACCAACACTAACTCCAAACTGGTGTTAAGAAACTGGGAGGTTATGGGTTTTTTTCAGAGGGAAAATTGCCCATGTTCGTAGCCAGGGCAATGGGCCTGAGACTGGGCGTCTGACAGCTGAAATCCTCAATGGATCAAGATTTCTCCAAGACTAAAGATGCCACCACTGAAAACACTGGCTACTTTTGGAGAGACCACACACTACCTCCAAACTGGTATTAAGAAACTGGGAGGGTGTACTTTTTAAGACCAAACTTTTCCAAATGGTAAAGAAACAGGGGGGTTTTCAGGAAAAGCAAAAGTTTTATCCAGGGCCCCCCAAAAACGGGGCCTCTTTTAAAACCCCAAATCCCCTGAATGGTCAGGATTTTTCCCTTAAAGGGGGGAAAAACTTTTTTTTAAAAAAAA
>JAREIS010001116.1:0-30672 GCA_030060385.1 Muscicapa striata striata
AAGGAAGGACTGAAATTGGGAACTTGTGGTGGGTTTTATGGAAATGAGTAAATTGTAATACACATGTAGCAGCTGCATATAAGCAACATGTCATATGTCCACCTAGGGTTAGGTGTTATCCCCTGCTGGACCTCAGGCCTGAATAAATGATGCCATCTCTAACACCAAACTAGTGTTAAGTAGTCTCTTTCTCATATTTTGGAGATTTGGTAACAGTTCATGAGTTGACCCTGGAACTAAGGTTTCAACTGTTGCACCGTGGAATGCCATAGAACAAAGGGTCCATTGTGACAAAGCAGAGTCCCATAGAGCCAAGGGCCATTTTGACTCTGGGGCTACCTGGAACCAGAATCCATTCTGACACAGCGGAGTCATATGCAACAGAATGTTTCACAGAATCAGCAAGGTTGGAAAAGACCTTGGAGATAATCAGGTTCAACCTATGCCCTGACAACACTTTGTCTCCCCTGAGCCTCCTCTTGTCCGGGATAAACAACCCCAGCTCCCTCAGCCACTCCTCACAAGACTTGTGTTCCAGGGGGAGGAATCAAATGCCCTGGTCCTGCTTGCCACACAATTCCTGATCCATAGGAGTCTGAGGGGTTAGATGAGGGAAATGGTGGGGATTGATCGGGACAAAGTCTGATTGATTGTCAACCATGAAGGGTCTTGAATTTCATATCTCTTCAGCTTGCATTAAAAGGTGCTGGGGGTTAATATCAATTGGAAATGGCTGATATCAATGTAGAAACAGGGAAAAAAAACAAGACAAAACGGTTCCTCTGCATTATTTTTGATATAGAATATTCATTTTGAATACACTTCTGAAATTTTTCTAATTAACCACAGAAGAATTGAAAACTTGTATTATTTCCATGGGCTTTTCCTGTTTGGGTGTTTTTAACAAATGTTTATGAATCTTTGTCACTGAATTCCTGAACGGAAGAGCTCAAGAAAGAAGAGGCCTCTGCAGTAGTAAAATTCATCAACAACCTTCAAGTGGCTGAGGATCCATCCTGATCAGAGCAGAAATGATCAGAAATGGGCACAGCTTTGTGGCTGCCCCAGCTCTGGGATGGGCCCTGGGCCTGGAGCAGGAGCAGCCCTGCAGGGCCCCAAGGCCGGGGCTGTTGTGCTGGCCTGGGCAGATGGGATGGCAGCAGGGGCTGCAGAGCTCTCAGGAGCTCAGGGAGAGGGGAGCAGGGCACACAGGGAGCCTCCTTTTGCCTTGGCCAAGCACCTTGCCCATGGCTGGGGCTGAGTCCTGTCTGAGCTGCAGCTGCTGCTGTGCCCTTGCCAGGGGCTGAGGCCGTGGGGCCACTGCCCAGAGCCCCTGCCCTGAGCAGAGCTGTGGGGCCAGAGCCGGCTGGGCTGTGCTGGGGAGAGGCCCTTGGTGCTGCACAGAGCTCAGGGCAGCTGGCACAGCTTGCAGGGAGCTGGGCTGGCCTGAGAGAGCCTGCCAGAGAAACCAGCAGTGTCCATCTCAGCCTGGCTGAGCGTGCAGGGGCAGGACTCAGCCCAGGCCTTGTGGGGCAGGGCCAGCGCCTGTGGAAGGCATTGGAAACAGGCAAGTGGGCGAGAGAGGAGGCTGCTCTGTGCCCTTGGTGGCATGCACAGAGCAGGGAGGGGGCCCAGGACATTTGTCACCGCCAGCCTCTGTCCCCAGCCATTGCCAGCCCTGGCTGCTCAGTCCAGGTTTGCCCTGGGCTGAGTTTGGCTGTGGCCCAGCTCCATCCTCCTGCGGGGCTCAGGGCCTGTTCCTGGCCATGGCCAGCCCTGCCCAGCCTCTCTGCTGGCCCAGAGCCTGGCAGAGCCCAGGGCAGGGCTGTCAGTGCAGGCCCACAGGGGCCACGGGCTGTGCAGGAGCTGGCAGAGGCTGCCCAGCAGGGAGGCCATGGGGCACAGAGCCCCAGGGCTGCTGTGGGCACCACGGCACAGGGGCCGTTCCCTCCTGCAATGCTCCTGTCCTGGGCTGGGCCTGCACAGGGGCTGTGCCACCATGGCTGGGCCAGCAAGCTGGGAACAAAGGTCAGGGTGGCAAATTCTTCAGCAAAACCTTGTGGAGGAGGCAGTTTTGAGTGGCTCCAATAGCTCAGGGATCCAAAAGAAAGAAGAAGCCATAGAGATCCTGCAAAACGGAGGGGATTTAAACCTCATTGCCTTGAACTGCTTCAGACTCATTCTGGGGGACGTGTTTCACCACAGCGTAGCCTGGGAAGGAAATTAATTTCTCTTGTTTCCAAGCCGTGGCCTCCTGATAATTTGACAATTGACCCTTGGTTCATATTGATTTCATTGGATCAAAATGGTCTTCTTGGTTCCATCAGGTCCAGGTTTGTCACAACTGAACCTTGGTTCTATGAGATACCCTTGTATCACAGTCCTCTCTTGGATTCCATGAGGCCCCGCTGTAAAACTGTGGGCACTTGGTTCCATGAGTTCCTTTGCACTGTGTTCCGATGGAATCTTAAGCAACCAATGGTCAATTGTCAACACATCAGGCTCTCATAAAACTAAGGAGAACATTGTGACACAATGGATTCTCATGGAACCAAGGCCCCATTGTGACAAAGCGCTGCCTGATGGAAACCTGGTGCCACTGGGACATGTCCAGCCTTGGAGGAAGCAAGTGTCCATTGTGACACAGCACAGCCTTGTGAATCACAGGAGAGCACAGTGACACCATGGAATCTTGGGTAAGCAAATGTTAATAGTAAACACAGCGGGGACTTATGGAAGGCAGGAGACCATTGTGATGCTGCACTTTGTCACAATGGGGCCCTGCTCTGTGAGAATCCATTTCCCCACAATGTTCTCCTGGGTTTCAAGAGGCCCCACTGTGTCACAACGGCCCCTTGCTTCCACGGACCATGGCATGGTCCCACTTGCATCTGGGTTCCATGAGGCCATGCCGTATTCGCAACTGAAACTTGTTTCCATGCGATTCCATTGCGGCACAATGGTCCCCATATTTCCATGGGTCTGTGCTGTGTCACAATGGACATTGGATTCCGCAAGAGCTGGCAATGTCCCAGTGGCACCTGTGTCTCATGAGGCCCTGCCCTGTCACAATTGACTGTTGTTTCCATGAGATTCCATTGTTACACAGAGCTCTCCTAAAACCCATGAGGCCTTGGTCTGCCACAATGATGTCTCGTTTCTAGTATACCTGGCAATACTTCTCTGGCCCTTGTGTTCCATGTGGCCCCTCTCTATCAGAATTGACCATTGGTTCCATTGCATCACAACACTCCCTATGTTTCTATGACCTGCCCTGTGTCTCAGTGGACACTGGATTCCACAAGAGCTAACAATGTCCCAGTGGTACCTGTCTCCTATTTGGCCCCACTTTATCAAAATAAAGCCTTGGTTCCATGAGACTCCACTGTGTCACAATGTTCTCCTCGGTTTCCTGAGAACCCGATGTGTTCACAATTGACCTTTGGCTCTTTAAGATTTGATTGCATCACAGGGGTTTCCTTGGTTTCATAAAGCTGAGGTTTGTCACAATGGAGCCTTGCTTTCAGGATATTTCATTGTAATACAGTGGCCTCTACCACTCTATAAGGCTGCACCATGAAACTGTGGACACTTGGTTCCATGAGATCCCATTGTGAAACAATGTTCTCCTGTGTTCCATTAGTCCCGGTTCTTTCATAACTGAGGCTTGAATAAGCCTTGAAAATGTCCCATTGGCACTGGGTTCCATCAGGCCCCTGTTGTTCCAGGACATTCCATTGCTTCACAATGGTCTCCTTGGTCCCATGAGGACCCTCTGTCTCACAATGCAGCCTTGGTTTCTTGAGATTCCCTTGTGTCACACAGGTCTCCTATGTTCCCTTAGGCCCAGGTTGTATCACAATGGGCACTTGATTCCATGAGCTGTGGCAATGTCCCAGTGGCACCTGTGTTCCATGACACCCTGCTGTGTTACAGGTGAGTTTGTTCCATGAGATTCCATGGATCCACAATGGTCACTTGGGTTCCATGAGGCCCTGCTGTTTTGACAATTGACACTTGGCTCCATCAAATTCCATTGCCTCAAAATCTTCTCCTGGGTTCCAAGAGGTCCTCCTGTATCATGATAGTCCCTTGCTTCCACAAGCCATGGCACTGTCCCACTTGTCCCTGGGTTCCATGAGACCGTGCCGTGTTCACAATTGACACTTGCTTCCATGATATTCCATTGCATCACAGTGGTCCCCATGATTCCATGAGGATGTGCTGTGTCATGATGGACACTGGATTCCACAAGAGCTGGCCATGTCCTAGGGGCACCTGTGTCCCATGAGGCCCCACTTAGTCAAAACAGAGCCTTGGATCTGTGAGATTCCAGGTTGTCCCAATGGTCTACTGAGTTCCATGAGGCTGGGCTTTGTCGCAATGGACACTGAGTTCCACATGGCCTGGCAATATCCAAGTAGCACCTGGCTTCCATAAGGCCCACTGTGTTTGCAGTTAACACTTGGTTTTCCCAGGCTGCCTTGTGTCACAGTGCTCTCTTGGGTGCCATGAGGCCCTGCTGTGTCACAATGGACACTTGCTTCCATGAGATCCCATTGTGTCACAGTGCTCTCCTGGGTGCCCTGAGGCCTTGCTGTGCAATAATGGAGCCGTGTTTCTACCAGGCTTGGCAATGTCCCAGTGGTACCTGTGTGCCATGAGGCCCCATATGGTAAAATTACAGCCCTGGGCTGACAACTGACCCCTGTTTCCTTGAGATTCCTTTGCACCACAATGGTCTCCTTTATTCCATGAGGTCACACTGTGAAACAGTGGACACTTGAATCCATGAGTTTCCATTCCATCAAAATGGTCTCTTGGATTCCATGAGGCCCTGCAGTGTCACTAGAAAGCCTTTGTTCCACCTTTTTCCATTGTGTCACAAATGGTCTCCAGTGCTCGATGTTGTTCATTTGTGCAACATGAAACAATGGACATTAGCTTCCATGTGATTCCACAGTGTAACAATGGTCTCCTGGGTTCCATGAGGCCCCTGTATGTAGCAATTAGGACTTGGTTCCATGACATTCTATTAAGTCACAATGGTCTCCTGCCTTCCATGAGTCCCTACTGTGTTTACAATTGACACTTGGTTCCCCAAGATTCCGCAGTGTCATTGTGCTCTCCTGTGATTCACGAGGCTGTGCTGTGTCACAATGAGCACTTGCTTCCTCCAAGGCTGGACATGTCCCAGTGGCACTGGGTTTCCATCAGGATACGTTTTGTCACAATGTGGCCTTGGTTCCATGAGAAGCCACAATACCATAGTGTTCTCTTTAGTTTTATAGAGCCTGAAGTGTTGACAATTGACTCTTGGTTTCTTGAGATTCCATTGCATCACAGTGGTCTCCTTGGTTCCATCAGGCCCAGGTTTGTCACAACAGATCCTTGGTTCAATGCGTTTCCATCACAGCACAATGATCTCCCGCATACCATGAGGTCTCACTGTAAAACAGTGGGCACTCGGTTCCATGAGTATTCATTCCATCAGGATGATCTCTTGCATTCCATGAGGCCCTGCAGTGTCACAGTGGAGCCTTTGTTCCATGTGTTCCCATTGTGACACAATGGTCGCCAGCACTCTGTGAGGCTGTGCTGTGAAACTGTGGGCACTTGGTTCCATGAGATTCCATGTTGTCACTCTCAGCAAAATCCATAAACGCCAGAGGTTTATGTCCAAAAACGAGACAGAGCAAACCTACAACTTTATTTGAGTAAATGGAGAGACTTCACTGGGGCACACACCCATGGGGTTTTCTCTCGCAAGGTTTCAGAGGGTGCAGTCTCCTTTTATCCTAAATTCACAGCCGCATGTTGCCCTTTTCCTTTCCCCATTGGCCAAGGTACTAGGAAGGTACAGCGTTCCCAAATCACCTGCCCCATATCCCCCCTTGAACCTGGCATTTCCCCCCTAAGTTCAGAAGTTCAGCCTTGTGCAGGCCCCTGTCTGTTTCAGGAGCCAAGCTGTCTGGGGCCAGGTAACAAACCTGCTGCCCAAAGTCAGTAGAAACCTTACGACCCATTTCAGAGACCTTAACACCCATCCCCTCACCCATCAAATGATTTGTAAAGACATTAGCAGACATCTTTCCTCTCACATTGATGTTTCCTGTGATGGTGACAGTCTACTAAATCCAGCCTATGGCCTGACCTCTCTGCTGTTGTAATTCCATGGACAGAGGCTGTTGTCACTTTCCCCTTCCATGGGCAGGCTGTGTTCAGCCATCTCCAGGACAGCAGGGCCCCACCCAACTTCACTGTGCCCTGGGAAGAGAAAATCCATCGCTCCAAATGTCTCCCTCTCCTCCTTCTTCCCAGGCATTTGGGCCTGCCAGTGGGGTTTGCTGCTGGGTGACACAGGAACAAGGAGACCATATTGACCCTGACGGGCATATAGAACCAAACATCCATTGTGACACTAAAGAACCTCACAGAACCAAGAGTCCATGGCCACACAACAGGGCCTTGTGGAACCAAGGGAGTTGAAAGGCCCAAAACTATTCTTGAAGAAAAACCTGACCAGAGGGAAATCAAGGCAGAGCCATGGTTTTGTCAGGATTTGCTTGATCCCAATGAGCCCCATGCTGCATTTGGTGTTGAGTCCTTGAACCTCAGGGCCTGAGAGGAGTCCAAGTCAGAAGAAAAACCCAAAATGAGATCCATCCCCAACACAGGCTCCTCATGGACTCCTTGGAGGAGAGAATTGGAGGCCATGATTGAGCAAAAAAATCTCAGAGACTCAGAGAGGAAAGGAAAAAGGAAAGTACTTTAAAAAACTAAAGTACCTTGAAGCAGTTGAGCCTCACTGGGTGTTGTTACTGAGAAAGGTTCTCAAGAGACTAATTAAAGCAGATAATTAGAGGCCATGATTGCACAAAGCTCTCAGACACTCCAACACAAAAGCAAAACCCAAAGTCCTTGGAAAAACCTGCAGTCCCTGGGAGCATGAAGGAGCCCCCAGGGCCATTCCTGACCAAGGCTCCCCAGGGACTGGTCCCAGCAGATCCCTGAGGCCACTGGGATGTGGGGGGATGGTGAGGGCAGGACAAGGGGTGACAGTGCCCAGCCTTGCTGGGGCTGTGCCAGGAGGCCCCAGTGGCTCAGGACAAGGTGTGTCCTCACAGCCCTTGGTGGCACAGACCCTACTGTGCCCCAGGACACCAAGACTTGGCTTCTCTTTGTCCCCACCTGTCATCTCTGCCTCCAGTTCTCTGCTCTGATTGAGGCTTGGGGACACTCTCTCTTGTGTTCCTCCCCGGGACCCATTAAAACTTCAAGAAACTTTGGAGTTTGATTCTCACTTGGAGTTCTTGAGAGGTTTCCTAACAAACCATGGCTCTGCCTTGATTTCCCTCTGGTCTAGTGCAGTTCATCAGGAAGTTTTTCAACTCTACTTATGGAGAAATATGTCAAAGAGTTTCTAAGAAGTGCACATTCCTATTTTAAAGACTATTATTTACTGCTGATGTCTTTGAAGAGAGGTGATTGCAGCATTCCGTAGTCGATATTGATCCAGGGTCTCTCCTCAGGAGGTTTGGCCTGCTCAGAGAATCTGTGCCTTGAGGTCTGACCCTGTGTGGGCAGCCTTGCTCCACATTGCCCAACCCCATCCTGTCTGTCCTCACTCACTGGGACCTGATTAGGGTGAAGAACTGGCTGCATTGAGAAAAAGAGATGTTTCTCCTCTATTTTTATTTTTATTTTTGAAGCACTCTTAAACTCCTGAGTTTCCCCATTACAAACAGACACACTCCTCAGGTGTGTGCCAGCCCAAGGTGCCACCAGAAACACTGCAGAGCTGCTCTGGGCCAGTTTTGAGGGTGGATCATCATCCCAACCTGCACTGGGCCACCACAAGGGGCTGTGGCCATGGACACTGCACTGACCCCACTGCTGGGTTTGGGTGCCACGGCAACTGTGAGAAGTTCAAGTTTCCTTGGAAACACTGGGGAGGACTGGGAAATACTGGGAACCCTGGGAACCCGGTGGAAGACACTGGGACATAGTGGGAGTGATACTGGAGTGGACTGGGCCATACTGGGAAACAGTGGGAACTCTATGGGAGACACTGGCATATGCTGGGTGTGATACTGGGGAGGACTGGGACAACCTGGAAACACGGAGAATGCTGGTGGGGAAATCTGGGTGGACTGGTATGGATTGTGGGGATGCAAAGAGACACATTGGAACATACTGGGACATACTGGGAGTGATACTGGGCAATACTGGGACAAACTGGGGATACTGTGAGTGAAAATGGGCGATACAGGGACAAACTGGGAACACTGTGGGGAAGACTGGGGGACATTGGGGTGTACTATGGATGACACTGGAAGAAACTGGAAGGGAATAGGAATGAACTCAGGTTTATTGGGAGGGACTGGGGTGTACTCAGAGGGCATGTAGGGGCACTGGAATTGCGCTGGGCTGTATTGGGGATGAACTGGTCTTTACTGGGAGGGACTGGAAAGGCACTGGAAATGTACTGGGCTGTACTGGGGAATAACTGGGCTGGCCTGGGAGGGATTGGAGGAGTTGAATGGGCTGCTCCTGCCTCCGCCCATCACTGCCCGCAGCCAATCAGCGCCGGGGATCGGGGACTCAGGGGCGGTGCCTGGGGTCGGTGCCATCTTTTCTTTTTGCCTACAACTCCCATCATGCCCCACAGCCTAATTTAACCCCATTGGAGCTGGGACTACAACACCCGTCATGCCCCGTGCCCCACAGAACCCCTGGTATCCGCCTTCCACATGTCCCATAAGTGTTCCCCAGACCCTCCAGGATTTATAAGTGCCCCCTCAGCGCCCATTTGGGACCACCTCAAAAGAGTCCACAAATCCTCTGAATACTCCAAACCTCATGGACGCCCGTTACAGCCACTTCTGGGAATTCATCTCCTCTCATCCTCAGCAGCTTCAGAGTCCCTCATAACACATTTCCACCCCTAAAACTCCTGCCATGCCCCGCGCCCTAAAGAGCCCAGTTAGAGCTCCCCAAGCTCCCCCCAGGTGCTCCTGAACCATATACATTCCCCCCTGAGGACGTCTAGTCACAGCTCTGATGCAAAAGTGCCCCCCAATTGCTTTCCTGGACCCCAAAATACCCAATTTGAGCCACTTCCGGGACTACAGCTCCCATCATGCTCCACTGTTCCTGTAGAGCGCCATTCCAGCCTTGACTTCATGTCCCGTCATGCACTGCGCCACACCGAGAGACATTGCAGCTGTGCCGAGAACTCCTGTGATGCTCTGCGGTTCCATTAAACCGTATTATTCCTGCACCTACAACTCCCATAATTTCCTGCGCCCCAGAGAGCCCTGCCAGAGCCCCCAAGTGCCTGCCTGGACCCCAAAGGGCCCCAGATTCCCCTTCCTGACCTCCAGGTGCCCCCCTGCAATTCCAGCTGCCACTTTGATGCCCAGATTTTCTCTCAGGATCCCTAAGTACTACTTCAGTACCCTCTCAATGCCCCTAATTGTCCTTCTGACCCTCAGCTTCCTTCCAAATTCCATCCCCAGAACCAAAACTGCCCCAAATGTGCCCCAGAAATGTCTCCATGTACCCCAAAGTGGCCCTTTTTACCATGTGTGAGAAAATGATTAAAAAGAATGCAAAAGGACTAATAAAAAGACTAATTACCATGAAAAGGAATAAATCAATAGCCAATAGTGGTCAATTAATTAATGAAGCAATGACTAATAATTTTTTTGGTTGCTAAAAATGTATAGAGTTTTCAATATTAATATTAAAAAGGTAATAAAAAATATTATAAATGTAAAAAATACATATATAACTTTTTTTAAAAATTCTATTTTAATTATAAAGAAAATCCAGTGATTTTCATTAATGTTTTAGGATCACTCCCAAAAGGTGGGTGATGTCAGACATGGTGAGGTTGGGGTTGAAGAGCAGGTTGTCCAAATAGGGCCAGCCCTGAAGGGGCTCATTCTTCTCTGTGCCTGTCACGGTCCGCCTAGTTTGTGCGGGGGTCGTGAAGGTTCTTTTTTAGGGATCTCAGAGCGCAAAAGACACAGCAAAGGGACAAAACCAGTTTAATCTTGCAGAAATGCACTTTATTTGTGCCAAACCAAAATGCGATAGAGGAGAGGGAGAAAGAGAGGGAAAAAAGAGAGAGAGAGAGAGAGAGAGTTGAAAAGGGTGAATTAGCTACCAACGGTCGGATGAGCCCTCGTGGTCCGGCCAATAGGCTGTCCAGTACCGCTGGGGAGATCTCGGGGGTCTTCAGTCGAGAAAGTCACTTTATAGTCTTTTCCAGAGCTAGTGGCCTCTGGCCAAAAGGTGGGAAGGCTTAGGGACCATTGTTCTCCGTAGAGGCAGGTATAATCTGGGAAGAGTTCCAACAGCAGCTCGGGGGGAGCAGAGCATACGTGATTATCGGGGTCGCCGTGACCCATGCTCGGGGTCCCATTGTTTCTTCCACCTGTGGGAGGCTTTGTTGAGTACAGCCAATACCTTCGAGAGCAGTGTACCAAAGCAAGCTCCAGGCACACCAGCAACAGTCCTTGGCAGGCATCCACCTCGATTAGGCCAGAAGCTCAGCTCTGCAGCTTTAGTGGTGAGGGTCCCTGAGTCTCAGCCTCTGATGGTGGTCGTGAGGCAGATCAGAGAAACTTCGGACTCTTACACCACCCCGTGACTCACGATCATCAGCAAGAGCACTTCCTTCGTGGTGTTGTTACGATGTTGTGATGTTGCAGCATCTTCAGGACTCGTCCGAGTTGGTAGCTAACCCGGAAAACGGGGACAGAAAAGGGGAAAAGAGGAAAGAGGAGAAATGGGAAGGAAAAGGAAAAGGGATAAACACAAAAAATAATCACATTAAAACTGATTAAAAACAATTTTTCAAACAAATCACAATCATGTCACAATAACTTTTAAACAATTAAAACAAATCAATAAAATAACTTTTAAACAATTCAAGCAATTAAAATTCAAACAATTCAAACAATTACAATCAAGACAAATCAATACTGATCATAATATGTTCTTTTATAATTAATACAATTATTTTTCCAAAATAATTTTTTAATCAAAACTTAATATTACTTAAAACTGATAACAAGCAACAAACAATTCTAATTAGTTTGCTATTAGAAGCTTAACTCTTGCTGCTCATGTAGTCTTCCAACAACTTTAGGGGTATCGTAAAACAACTAAAACAAACCACAAACAATTTAAATCAATATTTAAAAGAGAATGCAACATAATTAAAATAAACAATCTTAATAACTAAAACCCAATTTTTATCAATATTCATAATGCAATACAACAAAAATAAGCAATTTTTAAAACAAGCAATTTTCAAGTTATATTTAAAAATGTAACAAACTAAAATATGCAAAATCATGTTTTATCCCTTTTAAGTCATAAATTTAGCCTTGTGCTAATAACTTTAGGGATGTCAACAGTGACTGATTTGTGTACATAATGCAGAGGATTGCTGATCTGTAAAAGATAATGAAAGGTAAAAATTATACCTTGTAATTTTAGTAAAGCTACAGACATAAAGATTTAAATGATTTTTAATACTCACTACCAAATATCCATTATCACAAACAGTTCTAAAATATGCATACCCATTGCCTATATTCCTTATCAGAGTTTCAAAAATCTCATTTGGATAAATTTCAAAGTTGCAGTTGTCATGATTCAGTCCTAATGCAATGATAGGGAATGTTGAATATACTAAAGCATTACATATGATCAGTACAAAGGCTGTGTTTGTGTTTGTGCTGGGGTTGTAAGTAAAATTTACCAAATTTCCATCAGAATTGGAATTCCTTTTTTTTAAAAAAAAAAAAAAATCATGGGTATTATCCCAAATTATTGTCCAGATTTCAGTAGGGAAAATACCTTCTTCACCTTTCCTTATAATTCTAAATCAATACTATTCAAAATTCCCAATCATGTTCCCTCACCACTGGTTATTTTTCTTTTGTTTATTTTTTAAAATGATCTCGCTTTTGCAACCAGTCTGTCTACCCTTAGAACAGGTGAACAAGCTGGCTGAAATACTGAGTCATTGTTTTGCATTGGCAATTTGACTTGTTTTAAAACATGCCGAACTGAACAGTATTTGCTGTTGGTCAATTTTCCAAATTACTTAAGGTCCAATTTCAAGAATTTTCAGGCTCAGACTAACCAGTGATTTGGGTAAAAGGTGTTATTGTTAACACTATCCTGCCGACTACAGGACAAAATGCCTTTTTTGCATTGTTTTTACCACACAAAATTTTATGGGAAAATTCTAAAACAGTTCAATTTTGATTTTGAATCTCACAAAATAAAACACAGCTGTAAGGTCCTGGGCCATAACATATCCAGGTATACAGGTTCTATGAGGAATTCAGCAATTAATCTTCATGTTCCACGGCGTTATTCTGTGAAAAGTAAACAGAACAGAATCTGCCACACAGAGAGGCAGTAAGTTAAAATGATAGTGTTATGCAGCATGTAGCATGGACTGGAATTCTGTTAACTTCCCAATTATTCTCCCAAAAGGGAATCCACTCTGTACCTCCTGTAAAAGCAGCATAAGAGTCGGTGTAATTGCAAACACAAGAGGCACTCTGCACTGTGAGCTGAAAAACACTCCAAACAAACATCAGCGATCCAAACCAAGGACCACCCCGTCCTCCAGCAATAATTTGTTCAGCAAAACCATTAGTGAACAAAGATTGTCTGGGGGAGGAAACAGAAAATATTTTAATTACCAAGGCAGGTTTGTCGTAGCTGCTACTCAAGTTCTCAGTTTTTGATATTGCCAGATTTTTACAGTTCCTGAAGATTTTACAGTACTGCTCAATCGGGGCATACCACTTCCTAACTGAGGATTTCTGGGCCACCCCGTCAAGGGGGGCAGTCCTAGTAGTGGCTGTCTTCAAAAACTTCAGTTCCTGAGAAGGTTTTTGAATTTTCTTTGAGGCAATTTGCAAGTTAAGGCTTTCCAAATGGGTGATTATTTTTTCTTGGAGTTCCTTTTTGAATTCAGGCATTTTAACCTGGTCTAAAGAGGTTAATGTATCGGGTGGGATACATGTCATTTCACCCTTCCAGAAAATCCCCAAAAATTTGACTTCCTGTGAGGGTTTCTGTATTTTTTCTGAAGGAATCTGCAAACCAAGGCTTTCTAGGTGTGCTTGTACACCCCTCACTTCCTTTTTTTCTCCTTCTCCTATCAATCTGTATTGATACACGGCTACAGTGTCAGGTTTGGGTATGTGTTCCCATGTGAAAGCAAAACAATTCATGTGTTCTGGCCGTATAGGTATAGGACATGTAACTGGCCTAATTGGAGAGGTAAAAGGACTGTGAGTGTAGATGAGTCTTAAGGCATTGACAGCAAAGTATTGTTTTCTTAATGTGACAACTCTATATTTCTGGACAGCTAAATTTGTTAATGCAGAATCACTTACAAAAGTAATAATTGCCTGTTCAGGACCAACTATTGCTGTTATTAATAAATGTCCATTTTCAGGATTTCGGGTGAGCGATTCCAAAAACAACCAATCACCCCCGTTTCTCTGCTCACCTAAGACAGATGGTGATTTATAGTTTCCCTGATTCTGAAGTTGTTTTGACTCAAATCCTGCAAGTTGAGAAGAATGCTTTGGCTGGATGCCCAGAACCTGAGGAGAAAGTTGCATTGGCATAATAGCCAAACTCTGTGAAATTGGGGGGGCACTGGGTTTTCCCACAAGGATATTATCAATATATTGATTAACAGCCACATTTTCAGGTTTGGGATTTTGAACTGGGGATCCCAAATCCTGCATAACCAGTTTGGTCACTTCTTTGGCACTAGAGTGAACAGGGTATTGTTTTACATTTACAGCTAATTGCATAGGTGATTTATAGCCAGCAGTGAATTGTATCCCCTGCACAATTTTCAAGCAGGCAGCTTTTTGTAAGTTTTTTAAAAGTTGATGGGGGTTACCAATTAAAGCTACAAGGTCTCCCCTTTTTAAGGGGTTAAGCTCTGCTGCCGAATAAACCGTGCGCTGAGTTGAGGACCATAAGTTACGTTTCACTTGTGCTGCAATGAAAACTCTGTGTCCCCAGAATCCACAAGCTACTTGTTCTGATAATTCAGTAGCAGTGCACTGGATTTTTGTAGTGGTTATTTGTGGGTTAAAATTCTCATCATTGCTACAATTGTGTTCTGACTTAACCAAAAGTTTCAAGCTAGAGCAACAATATTCCCCACTATTTTTCATCAGAGTTAGTTCCTTTTGAGGATATAATAGATTAACTTCGTTATCCTCTGTTTCTTTTGGTGGAAAAATGTGTTTTAAAATGTTAGTGTGTTCTTCTTTTAGGCCAGCTCTTAGAGAATTATTATCATATTTTAAAGAATGAATCTCATCTCTCAGAGCATGATTTTCATTTACCAAAGCATGATTTTTATTTCTCAAAGTCTGATTCTCATTTCTCTCCTCATTTAATTGTTTTTGCAAGATTTTTACATAATTTGCTTCTTGATCTAATTGTTTTTGCAACATTTCTGCGTAATTTGCTCCGTGCTCCAATTGTTTTTGCAAGGCTTCCACTAAATTTTGTAGAGAATTAATAATTGCTTTTTCTTCACTCCTTCGTGTAAAGCGAGTTTCTACAG
Organism: Muscicapa striata striata; assembly: GCA_030060385.1. Lineage (NCBI taxonomy): Eukaryota > Metazoa > Chordata > Aves > Passeriformes > Muscicapidae > Muscicapa > Muscicapa striata. The sequence continues at coordinate 14,639 of JAREIS010001116.1, forward strand.
CTGCTGTGAGGCAGGCCCCCAAAACTGAACAGAGAATGGTCTTATTTCTGCCCAGTTTGAATTTTGATTCATGTTGCAAGAAATGTATCCTATCAACCACATTTTCTAAATCAAACCAATTACTGTTAGCCCATTCTTTCTCTGCTTTGGAGGGTTTGACATTATGTTGAGCTAACAAAGCATAAAATGCAGCTTTATTCCTCTTAGGCATATTTGCGGGGGGGGGGGGAACCGCTTTAGGAAGGTGTGCTTAAAGTTACACAAAAAGCACAGCTATCAACCGTGTTTTTCTTTCTCACCCCTGAAGCGGGTGAAGAAACTCACTACTTGGGAAGTAATAACTTAATTACAAAAACACCTTGTGTTGTCTCGGTCAAAGTAGTCAAAAAACACCAACTAAACAGCAACACCACAACTATTCTGCAAGTCACGATTATGTGCGAGGGGGAAAAATCACCACTTCAGGGAGGTTAGGGCTTAAGTTATACGCACAGCTCTCTGCTGAGCACAGTCCCCCCTCTCTTCCCTGGGTGGCTGAAGAGACCCCACTACTTGGGCGGCACTATCTTCACAATAAAAACACTTTGTCTCTTCGCGACACCAAGTAGTCAAATACAACAACTAAACAACAACAATAACAATATTCTGCGAGTTACGATTATGTGCGAGGGGGGAAGAACCACTCCAGGGAGTTCAGAACCTAAGTTACACACACAGCTCTCTGCTGAGCACAGCCCCCCCTCTCTTCCCTGTGTGGGTGAGGGGACCAGACTGCTTGGGAGGTTCTCCTTAGTTTCTAATTAGTTGTCTCCTCAACTACACCAAGCAGCAACAACAAAAAACACAAGTCCCATCCTTTGCACATTTGATATCATTTTCAAAACATTCTCCGATAGCTGAAATGGCGTTGGTTACACCTGGGTCTGTGTGCAGATTGTGGAAAGAACCAATACCACCTCCCTTGCTTTCTACCACTGTTCAGCTTTCACTGACAGGGTAGGTGTGGCTGAAATGGCACGGATCTTCCCCTGTTACAAAGTGCACAGAGTACCCCAACTCCTCCAGTATTGGGAATCGAAAGCCGACTACGCCAAAAAATGTCACGGTCCACCCAGTTAGAGCGGGGGTCATGAAGGTTCTTTTTTAGGGATCTCAGAGCGCAAAGGACACACAGGGGACAAGACCAGTTTAATCTTTGCAGAAATGCACTTTATTTGTGCCAAACTAAAACTGCGATAGAGGGAGAAAGAGAGAGAGAGAGAGAGAGAGAGAGAGAGAGAGAGTCCGGGGGCGGGAATAGCTACCAACAGTCCAACAAATCTTCGTCGAGCCAGCCAATAGAATGTCCGGCCATTGGGGAGATCTCAGAGGGTCTTTGGTCCAGGGATGTGTCTTTATAGTCCTTTCCAAAGTGAGTGGCCTCTAGCCAAAAAGGTGGGAAGATTTATGGACTTATTGTATATGGGGATCGTTGCTCGAGGACGCGGATGCAAGGACAGGGGACAGGCCGCTTTGGACAGTAGCATCAGGGCTAGCTTTGGCCACCAAACTGTCCGTAGTTAGGGAAAAACACGGCCCACGCCATCTCGAAACTAGCCCCATTGTCCACACCTGTGGGGAGTTTTGTTGGGGTAAACAGAAGGCCACAGCCAATACTTTATTCACGACCAGTGTACCATAGCAAGTCCCAAACAGTCCTTCAAAGAGTCCTTGGCAGGCATCCACCACCTTGGCTAGGCCAGAAAGCTCAGCCCTGCTGCTTTAGGGGTGAGGGTCCCTGAGCCTCAGTTTGATGGTCGTGAAGCAGATCAGAGAAGCTTCGGACTCTTACACTGTCTCAGCCTGGGAAAAGGTTTCCCAGCATGAGAAAGAGAAAAGGAGCTCAGAGCCTGAGAAAGGCCTTGCAATTTCTGCCTGGGCCTTCAGTGGTGTCCACAAGTCCCTTTTAGTAAAAAAAAAAATAAAGAAACAGAAGTGTTTGTAATCCTCCACAGGGCCCTTGCAAAGAAGGACAAACACCACTCAGGAGATCTGTGGACACCTGAAGTGCCCAGGGAAATCTTCACACCTGATGCTTTTTCCCTGCAAAACCTAATTCTAATACAATATCAAAACCCCACCACCATTCACCAGACTTATCATTTCTAATACATTTCAGAAAACCCATCTACCAATGTCCAAAATCTGAAAACAGTTCCAAAGGAACAAAAGAGTTCATCCTCTACTGGAAGAGGGACCATCTGGCTGGTGGTCGGCCTGTTGGTCAGCATTTGAAAGCTGTTCTTCAGCTGCATCTTGTCTCCAATGTTGCAAGTCAGATGCATGTCTCATCTGCAGCCTGTAAAGAAGTGAAATGATTCACAAAACCAGGATGATTGGAATCTTGTGGCACAGTGGGGTAAAACTTTCTCCAGTTGGCTGTGTGGTGTTCCACCTGCTGTTCCCCTTTTTTATTTTAGAAAATTAAGAATTTGTTTCAATGCACACACCCCAGGCTGCCAACACATCCTGTCCCCAGAGGTTGATAGGGGCTGAGGCAATGTAGGGTCGGATTGTAGCCATCTGCCCTTCCATATTTTTGATCAACACGGGCCTTTGACTCACAAAGGTCTGTGCTGTACCCCCCAAACCTGCAATGGCTTGGCCAAGAGGAGCCGTAGGCCATGTGGAGGCCAGGCAGAAAGAGAAATCACTGTTACATCTGCCCCAGTATCAAGCAAACCTCTGAGTTGGGTTTGAGATGGGTTGGCATCTGGGACTGTCGGAGTGCACATCATTTGCAGACGCTGATCTGAGATATTCATTGTCCAAAACACCTGTGGCGGTCCTGTGGATCCAAAGCCACCGTCTTTGCAACCTCGCTGATCAGCCCTGAGAACAGATGAATAGAAAGGCACAAGTTGAGCAATACGAGTTCCTGCCAGGGTAGTGACAGGGGGAGAAGGCGTAGAAACCATAGCGTAGATCTGACCTGTGACGTCAGCATCAATGACCCCGGGGTGGACAAAGATTCCCTGAAGTGCTGCACTGGATCGTCCTATGAGCAAAGCACTCAGGCCTTTGCCCAAAGGCCCAGTGGCATCCAGAGGAACCTTGTGCACACCAGCAGAGTCTAAGATGACTCTAGCTGCGGTGTGTACATCCACTCCTGCTGAGCCATGGGTGCTGGCTGAGTGCAGGCTGAGGAAACCTGGGGTACCGCTTGTATCTGAGCGCTGCACCCCCAAGCGTTCCCCTGTCTGTTTCCCTGGCCAGAAAAATTTGATTTGCATTGGTTTGCATAGTGACCTGGTTTCTTGCACTTAGCACACAAAAAGGTAGGCATATTAGCCTGTTGCTGTTTCGGCTTCTTGCCTTTAGGTTTTCCCTGTTTATAATATCCACCCCCTGACATTTTCTGATGATGCCACATGGCAGCTGCCAAAGTAGAGATCTGATGGTCTATAGTACCTACTTTAGCACATGCCTGTACCATGTCAGTCAGTGAAGGATCTCCTGGCAGGGACTGTATGATCTTAGCACAATCAGCACTGGCATTATCCCTGGCTAGCTGCTTACACAACTGCCTGGGAGCATCATCTTCAACCTGTTTCTCCAGGGCGGCTGCCACTTTCTCAACAAATTGTAAGAATGGTTCATTGGGACCCTGAGTGATTTTCACATATCTTTGCTTAGGAGCTGCAACTTCTATTGTTTTTATGATTGCTGCAAATCCTATTTTTTGGCATTGCTCAAGAATGGGAGGGTCCTAGGTGGCCTGGAGGTCAGGGTTGACAAAGCGAAACAGGCCCATCAAAACCTCGCGGCCCACAGCATGCCTGGGATCATCCCGGGGCAGTCCCATATTATCTGCAGCTGCCCTGTGAGCCATCTGTGTCCAGGTGTCTTCAAACACTCTGAACTGCACTGGCTGAAATAGCACCTGGGCTATATGCCTTATGTCGTAGGGTGCTAGCAGATCTGTATTCAATACTCTAAGAATTTGCATGACTAGAGTAGAACCAAGCCCATAATGTGCTACCTTATCTTGCAAATCTTGGACAACACGCCAAGCGATTGGATCGTGCCTGTCACATTGCTCTTGAACCCGTTTGAAGACAGGAAAAACCTGAGCCCCTTCCGTCCCCTGGGTATCCCCATCACTGCTCGGTGACAGGTCATCCCCAGGGACCGGGCAGAGCTCCACGGGGTCACCCTGGGCGCTTCCCTCCATCCAGAGAGCATCTCCTCTTGGCATTCCCACCTTCTCCAAGAGGTCCCAATCCCTATTTCACAATGCCTGCATCCTGACTATCTCCCAGATAGTGCAGGGGTTTCTGCCATGGTTGCTAGTCCCCTGCCCCGCGGGGGATGTCACAGCAGCCACTGGCAGTGCTGAGAAAGGCTCGATTGCGGGAGTGGGAACGGCGACACCAGCCGGGGTCTGCCCGGCAGGACACGTCCCTGGAGACGAGGAGGAACCCAGCTGCGTCCCAGAGGGGTCGGCAGGGGAACCCGGAGCTTCCGGGATCGTGGGTCATGACGTCAAACGTCGCGCAGGGGGTGGTGCTGGCCCCGCCCCTGTGGCCAGCGGCACCCGCCGTCCTTGTTCTGGGGGCGGGCCTGCCGGCAGCCAGGGACCCGTCCCCATGGCCGGGCCGTCCGCGATCTGCCGCGGTTCCGCAGGGGTGGTCGCATAGGACAGAAACGCCTCCCAGAGGGTCGTCGCAACTGCGAGCGAAGCTTAGCCCACCACATCCAGCGGAATAGCTGGCATTTGCGCTGTCTCTGCTGGCAACGGAGGGGCGGGTGAGGCGATATCAGCAAGTAAATGTCTCTGTGTGCCTGCCAGTCCCGCCCTCCGGGGAAGGGACGCCGTGGTATCTTGGGGTGCAAACGGGGGGAGGCCGTCCCATGCTGCTGACGTTTTGCCCGACAAAAAGGTCTTCATGACAGAAGGGCGGAGTGTAGCCATTAAGTGACAAATGCTTCACCCGAAGGAGGGGGCTTGGCGGGGGTGGCTCTAACTTCAGGGAGTTCCTGGGATAACAATCAGGCTTGTCCTTGCTCTGTTCTGAACCTGTCTCGCTCTGCTCAAAACCTGTCTCATCTTCCATAAAACTTCGATTAATGGTTGCCCAGATGGTGGCCAGGGGGCAGAGTGAGACATCTCCCTTCCTGAAAGCCATAAACAATTCAGCCCCTAATTTTTCCCAAGTATCCGCAGAAAAAAACCTCTCCTTCATCCTCCAAAAACCCACCTTCTTTTGCCCAAGCCAACAAAGCAATCAAGTCCTTGTCTGGGATCAGGGTGTCCAGTTCATCAAGGACATCCCTCCATAGTGAGAGAACAGCTTCCTCCTGCTTAGACAGACGGTGCCTCATTTTTTGGAATTTCCCACCTAGCCGCTATGCTGGGAGGGGGATGGGAAAGCTCAGTACCTCTCTCGATGGGAAGAAAAATGATCGCAGGGCCACTTGCAGTTCTCGCTGTCTGGGGTTGCCGGTGCTCGGCTCTGCGAGGCTGCGGAACTTAGTGGGTTAACGCTGCCGGGGCTCCACGGCTGCGGGGCTCCGCAGTTGCTCCGAACTGGTCCCGGTTTGCACTGTTCCAATGAAGGACGATCTCGGTTCCGATGAAAGACGATCTCGGTGGGACCACCAGATGTCGCTGTATGCGCTATGGTCGTGCAAAATAACAACACAGACTCCTCTAGCTTGAGGGTAAAGAGAAGCGATTTTATTGTGACAGCGAGCCACATTTATAGTGTGGATCGCAGACTGCAAAAGGAACAGCAGTCCATTGAACAACAGAAGAAAACAAAACTTTCTCACGAACCGTGAGAACTGTTTTTCCTTGTCTTCCAGAAAACATCAGGTGCTAATCTTGTTGTGGATTCCTTTCTGTTTTTCCCGAGGTTTATCACCTTGGGAAAGGCTCAGGCAAGAGCAGAGAAACTGTCTCCAGTCTGGGAAAGATTTCTCTAGTATGAGAAAAGGAAAAAAGGCCTTCAGGCCTTACAATTTTCAGCCTGGGGCTTCAATGGTGTCCACACAGGTTAACCAGGATGTTCTCTGGTTTGATGTCCCTGTGCAGGACCCCACAGCTGGTGCAGTGCCACACAGCCTCCAGCACCTGGCGGAACAGCTCCCACACCACTCCTCGCACAGGAGCCCTTGTGCCTGAATGAAATGCTGCAGGTCCTGACACCGCTCTGGGTGCTCCAGCACCATCATGATGTTGTTGGGGAGCTCAAGCCTCTCCAGCAGCTGGACGAAACCAGGGGAGCCAGTGGACACCTTGTCCAGCAGCACCATCTCCAGAGGTGCGCTGGTGCTGTAAGGCTGCGGGAGGACCACAATGCTGTCAGCGGGGCTCGGGAAGCCCTCACCCAACCTGGGATGCTCTGCTGGCCCCACGCTCACTCTCCTTGAGGGTCCTGGCAGCTTCCACCCTGCCGGGCCTCAGCTCATCCTCGCCGGGCACGCCCCAGCTTCTCCCGCTGGCCCCGCTCACTCACCAGCTTGCCCCACTGCCGGACACAGTTCTGTGGCACCCTTTTGATGGCCACCTGCAAGCCAAGGGCAGCAGCAGGCTGAGCTCACCGCCCCCCCGCCGAGCCCCATCCTCCTCCTCCTGCGCCCGCCGCAGGCCCCGCCACTCCCTGGGCACTGTCCGAGAGCTGCGTCGCCGCCCAGACACTGCTGAAGCCGCCGCGGCCCCACAGGAAACTCAGCCGGTTCCGCTCCTTCAGGATCTGCTGTGCCTTCCCTGTCGATGAGACGTGGCTGTCAGCGCTCGGCCCGGGGCCAGGAACGGCCCCGAGCTCCCCTCAGCTGCCCCGGGCTGGGCAGGCCCAGGCATTCGCTCTTTGGAACGGGACAGTGGCAGCTCGGGGCTGGCGGCCGCACCGTGTATGTGCTCCATGGGCCCGGGAGAGGCCGGGGCTGGGGCCAGGGCTGGGGCTGGGGCCGGGGCTGGAGCCCGCATTGGGGCTGGGGCTGGAGCTGCGCTGGGGCTGGGGCTGGGGCTGGGGCCGGGGCCAGGGCCGGGGCCGGGGCTGGGGCTGGGGCTGGTGCCCGTGTTGAGATTGGGGCTGGGACTGGAGCCCACGTGTGTGCTCCATGGGCCTGGGAGGAACCGGGGCTGGGGCTAGAGCCCGCGTTGGGGCCGGGGCCGGGCTCGGGCCAGGCAGAGCCAAAAGGAGGCGATGCCGTCCCAGCCCCAGGCGCTGATGCCTGCTCAGCAGCTCCACCACCAGTACGGACAGAGCCGGGCAGAGGCGAGACCGCAGTGGGACGGGCGGGGCCGGGAACGGGACAGACCCACCCGGGGCCGGGGGCGGGCCGGGGGCATGGCCGGGCCTGGAACGGGGAGAGGGAGACTGGGACAGGAGGGGGACAGTAGGAAAGGGATAGTGGGAGAGCGTGTGGGACTGCGGGAAAGGGAGAGGAGAAGCAAGAGGGAGTCGATAAAGTCGTTTCTTTCGTAGCTGCTGCTCCTGCCACTACTGCTGCTGCCACTTCTGCCACTGCAGCTGAAGCACCGGGGCCGTTTGTTCACGTGTCTGTTTGACTGTTCCCCGCTTGCCCCTGCACTGAGCCCCGCTCTCCCTATTGGCAGCCCCTGGGTCTGTCCAAGCACAGGAACGTTGCTGTGTTGAGTCAAGATCCTGAGTCTTCACTTCTGTGCAGTGACAAAGGAATCACCTTGGCTGCTGCTGTGCATTGTCCCCGCTGAGGGTCAAACACTGTATGAGCACATTCCCTGAATGCAGAATTTGTATCTGGCTCAAACACTGCGCTTGTGTCTCCAGCATTGCTTTCCAAGAAAAAAAGGGAAAAGCAAACTCTATGTAGCTCACAGTATTTTACAGTGTCTAAAACTTGCCAAGTCATAGATCTTGGAGGTGAGATCCATTTGGAACTAATGGGATGGAGAAGTAGTGCAAGATGAAAAAGGGCAGCATAAAAATAAATAGAGAAAAACAGCTTGGATTGTTTCTTTCCATTTTCATTTCATTTCTTAAAAGCCATTTCAGTTTTCCCAGAATCTGACGGCGGTGGTAATGAAGAGACGGGGTCTTCACGATATGCCATGAAGCCGTTTATTGATCCACAAAGCAAAGTTTATATACTTTTTTACTTATTACTAAAAATAGCGCACCAATCATATTCGTGTTACTAAGTTATGTAACTACATAACATTACTCAATCTATGCCTTGTTTAAGCTAGCCAGGTACATACCCCGTGCCAAGCACTTTCTTATCTCTTACATTATTTCTTCAAAATCCCGCTTACTCTTGCCAAGGCTTGCGGCCTAGTCTTGCCAAGGCTTGCGGCCTACTATGGCTAACACATCCATGTCGGTTTTGACAAGCTGAGCAGTGCTTGCAGTCCTGCTCTCTAGTTGTATTCCCACAGAATCTTCTCTTCAGTCCTGTTTGCTCTGTCCAAGAACCTTTCCTGGCGAATGAGGTGCAGCTTCTGTCACAAGATGTGCCACCAACTGCAGCTTCTCTTGACTTTCCACACTGTGTGTGCAGCACGACTCTTGCAGCAAAGCAGGACAAAGGTTTTGAGAACATGACAACTTGTTCTTTCTTTTCCTTGTGTGATGGAGAGTTGTGCTGTGGGTAAGGTTTTCATTGTTACTGTTGTAACTTAAGAAAATGGGAGGTAGTACCAGGAATTGTTAGGGACTGAATGCAGAGAAAGAATCTCCAGAGCCTGCAGGCAGAAGTGGACAGTTGTGTGATAATCATTCCAACACCCCCATGGACATCTTGAAAGTGATCTAGAACAGGAAAATGGGCTGACCAAGGGAGATTGTTTCTGTGTTCAGTTTAGCTGATTCTGCATCTCTTGCACTGGTATAAATCAGAAGTACCATTGGTTCATGAAAAGCATCAGAGCAAGCTGGACCTCTCAGTAGCTGACTGAAAGAATTTGAAAAGGAGACATGCAGAGAATGAACTTTGTCTGTAAAAATGGTAATTTTTTCCTAATAATTTCCAATTCATTCCCTCTGCTTTTGTCCTTTTAAGCAAGGCTAGTTGCATGCCGATTCCCCATGAAATTAGAATTCTGAGCTTGTGGAAGTGCCTGAAAGGTGCCCTGTTCCTCTGCAGGGACACTCAGGCTGAAACAGGAGCCTGAGCCCTGTCTGGGGAAGCCTCCTCCGAGCTGGAATTTGTGCCGTGCTGGGAGAGGAGGAGCAGGGGAGAAGGCTGGGCGCTGTGTGGCAGGAGCAGGAGGTTTGGGCACAGGACATTCCGCCAGCGCCGCTGCCCCACAATGGGCGGCCGTGCCCGGGGCTCTGGGCCTGGCCCCGCGTGCGCTGAGCTCCGACACTGCGGGAGCTGCCCGGGCTGGGCTCAGGATCCTGCTGGGGCTGGGCAGCAGGCTGGGCTCCCACTGGGACCAGCAGCAGCTGGAAATACCTCTGGGCATCTCCATCTTCTGCTGCTGCTCGGAAGGAACAATGAAACAGGGCAAGAAGTTCTGGTTTCTTTTTCTCCTGGTGGATTTTTCATTTTATTTGACACTCCAGAGGCAATTTCTGTGATGACCTCTGTCAGCTGATTCTATTTCAGCAGCACCAGCAACAGGGCTGTGTTTGAGCATTGCAAATGTGGCCTGCATGTCTTTAATTCTCCTTGGCTTTGTGCTTAAGGACTCAGGGGCATGGAATGGACACGGGGGGACAGCAAAGGCCTTGGGGGCTGCAGGGATGTTTGCGCTCGGGCAGTGCCAGCACAGAGCTTCAGCCGGCAATTAACCCCGAGGGAAACGCTGGGGAAAGGCTCCACTGCAGCTTTTCTTTACTCATTGCTGTGAAGGGACCAAAATAAAAGGGGAACAAGCAGAGCCAGACCCTACCTCCTTAGGGAGGAGCCATGAGGGGCTGTGAGGGGCCCTTAGGTGCTGTGAATGTATGTGGGAGATTTTGAGGGGCCATGAGATGTCTGTGAGCAGCCACGAGGGGCCATGAAGGGCTGTGGGAGGCCGTGAGGAGCTGTGAGGCACTGTGAGGGTTCCTGAGGGGCTGTGGAGAGCAATGAGCAGCCATGAAGGGCTATGAAGAGCCATGAGTGGCCATGGAGGGCTGTGAGGAGCCATGAAGGGCTGTGAGGGTCCAGGAGGGCCTGTGAGGGGCCATGAGGGGCCGTGGAGGGCTGTGTGAAGCTGTGAGGGGCTGTGGGAGGCCAGGCAACTCATGGAACAAAGGGTCCATTGTGACACGGTAGAACCAAGGAGATTGTTGTTGGCAGTACAAAAGTTCATGGAACCAAGAGTCCATTGTGACATTGTGGGGCCTCAGGGAACCATGGAGGCCATTATGACACTTCAGGACCCATTGGAAGCAAGGGGCCATTGTGACACTGCAGGGCCTTGTATAACCATGGGGTCATTGTAGCACTGCAGGGCCTCATGGAATCCAGGGGATCTTAGTGACACTGTGGGGCTCCGTGAGACCACGGGGACATTCTTACTCTGTGGAACCAAAGATACCATTGTTACACACTGTGACACCAAAGGACCATTGTGGAACTGCAGGGCCTCATGGAACCAATGAGACCATTGTGACACTGTGGGACATCATGGAATCTTGGAGACCATTCTGAGACTTTGAGGCCTTGTTGAATCAAGGGGCTCTGCAGGGCCTTGTGGAACCAAGGAGCTCACCGTGACACTGCCAGGTCTCATGGGAGCAAGGGGCCATTATGACAATCTGGCTCCCCATGGGAGCATGGGGCCAGTGTGACACATCCAGCCTTGTGGAACCAAGGGCCCATTGTGTCATTGTGCAGTCCCATGGAACCAAGGAAACCATTTTGACACTGCAAGGCCTCATGGAAGCAAGGGACCATTGTGCCACTGCAGAGCCAAGGAGACCATTGTGATATTGCTGGGCCTCATGGAAACAAAGATCTGTTGTGATACTGTGGGGCCTCATGAAACCAAGGGGTAATTGTAAAGCTGCAGGGATTCAAGGATCCAAGAACATGGAACAGACCTGGTTGACTTGGCCTCCTAGGGTCAGAACTGGTCCAGCTGACCTTGGCGTGTTGAGGGCTGCTTCTCATCTGCCCCTGAAATCTTGGAGTTCTGTGCTTTCCTTCCTGTGGAAAAGAACTGTCTTTGTCCTGTATGTGTCAAAATTGGGATACCTCCAAATTTGATTATATCCTTGGATTGTTCCCATCTGAAACCTGCCAGGACAGACAGCTCTTAGGGACCACCTTGCATCTGCCTTTAAAACACTGGGGGGCTGTGCTTTTCTTCCCACAAAAAAAAACATCTTTCATGTCCAGACATACAAGGCCAAATGAGAATCTCCCTCCAAAATTCCTTCTATCCAAGGATAGCTCCCAGACAAAAGCTGCCAGGAATGTCTAGGTTCCTGTGTCTTCCTGAGGGCCTGCTCTCATCTGCCTTTGAAACATTTGGGCTCTAAACTTTTCCTCCTATGGAAAAGAGCTGTCCTTCTTGACCAGATCCCCATGGACAAAACCGGGATTTGGCCTCCCGAATTCCATCTATCCAAGGATTGCTCCCAGACAAATGCTGCCAAGACAAACAGGTCTGGCTGGCCTTGGCTTCCTTGAAGCTGCCTCTAATCAGCCTTTGAAACATTGGGGCTCTGCCCTTGCCTTCCTGTGGAGAAGAATTGTCATTACGGTCCAGGCACCCATGGCTAAAATGGAATTCCAGCTCCAGAACTCCAGAAATATCCAAGGGTTGCTTTCAGACAAAGGCTGCTAGAACAGGCAGGTCTGGCTTGCCTTGGCCTCTGGTGCGTGCCTCTGATCTGCCATCAAAACCCTGTGGTTCTGTGGTTTCCTTCCTATAGAAAAGAGCTGTCCCTCCTTGTCCAGGTGCCCTTGGCCTCATGCACATGAGCACTGAATAGGGACAAATGAACTCTGTTCTCAGTGGGGTGAAGACTGAGGACAGGAGATGAGAGCCATGGAAGGGATGGAAAGGTGGTTTTAGGGATGGTGGATGCTTCTGAAACAGTGGAAAACAGCTGGAGAAAGAAAGAATTAATGCCAAGGGCTGCTGGAGTGGTCCAGACTGGACACAATGAGAGAGGAATTTCTCTCCAAGGGCAAGACTGTGGTGCAACTTGTTCCCCAGAAAGAGTCTGGAGCAGCCCAAGGGTTTGTATGCCCAGGCAGAGGCAGGAAGGATGCAGAGCTGTTAGCAAAGGAAGGGGCCAGCCAGGTGGGGCAGCCGGGGGGTGACAACAGCCTGCAGGGACAGAGGCGCAGGGCATGGACACCATAGGACAGCCTGGGCTGCAGAGGGCACAGGGATGGGCAGCAGCTGAAAGGCCCTGCCAGAGCCAACTCCTGCAGCACTTGGGCCATGGCTGCTGGCCCTGGGCCCTTGGCCAGCAGGGGACAAGTGAGCCTTGCTGTGCTGGGGCCTCATTGCCTCCTTGTCCCTGCTCAGCAGCCTGGCAGGGGCCGCCCCATGGTGCTGGCCTTGGCATTGCACATCCCCAGAGCCCAGTGCCCCGGGAAGAGCCCTGAGCAATGACAGAGGGACAGCATCTGCCTTGCCAGTGGCTGGGGCTCAGGCCTTGGCCCTTTGCATTCCTGAAACACATCCAGGTTTGCTCAGCATCAGAGACACCTTTCCCTTGTTTGTCCACTCCTGTCATCATTGCCTCCAGTGTTCTGCTCCAGCTGGAACCTAGAAACCTCTGACAGTCATGTCCCTCATTGGGACCCATTACAACTTTGAGAAACTTTGACATTTCAATCTCTCTTTGAGGTCTTGAGCAGTTTTCAGAGCACTCTGAGGGACTGAGTCTGATGTAAACAGCACCAAATCCCTGAGAGGGTCATTAAAGTCCTTGTTGCTGTGTCTCTGCTGCTCAGCTGGGCTGGGCTCCTGGAACAGAGGGCCATCCTGGCAACCAAGAAGACATTCAAAAGCACATTTCTCTTGATGAGCAGCTCCTCTCCCAGCCCAGCAAGGCTAGGGCTCTGCCTGCAGCCACCCTGGGCACAGCAGAGAGAGCTTCAGTCAGTCAGGGCTGGGAAGATGCTCGGAAGTGGCTGGGGCAGAATCACTCCCAGCCTTTGACACAGGAAGCCTCTGGCTGCAGGACAAGGCAGCTGCAGGTCCTGGAGCAATCTCCTAAAGCTGGAACATCCCAATGCCTACAGACTATGTGAGTACATTCTCTGATTCTCTCTTGTGTAGAGCAGCCAGGGGTGCCCATGGCTGTCCTGCAGAGCAGGGTCCTGCAGCCCAGGGTGCTGTGCTGGGGCAGGGACTCTGCTGCCTGCCAGGGACAGCTCTCAGCCAGCCCTGGGAGCTGCTGACAGTGGTGGGGGACAAGGTCTGGGTGGAAGGAGAAAACTGGTATGGCTTGGAAGTGTTCTCCTGGTGTGGTGAGGATGCTGCATTGTACAGGACTGCTTCTCCCAGCATCAGATTTAACTACAGAACATTTCCAAATAGATTATAGTCAGAACAGGAAGTCAGAGGCTGTGAAAATGGAAAACCCTGCTTTTTTAAACTAGTGGTCTCGGTTGCCTGCATGGGAAACTGCACATTGATACTCCCTTCGAAGTTCAGGTAGAGAAAAAGAAAAAATTTCTTTGAAGTCTGAATAAACATGGAAAAGAAAGAAATCAGCACAGGGTCTGTTACAGACAGCATCAGCGCTGCATTTCCAGCCTCCTCGGGGTTGCTGTAATGATGCCATCAGAGCCCGCAGAGGCAGAGCTGGCCCTGGGCAGTGCCCTGTGCTGGGAGGAGTCTGCAGGGCAGAGCTGAGCCCCCAGGGCTGGGCTGGGCTCTGGCAGCACTAGCAGGGCCCAGCCCTGGGCACAGGGAAGCAGCTGCTGGCAGGGAAAACTCCAGGCAGCAGAGCCCTGGGCAGGCAGTGGGGGGGAAAGTGCCACCAAGCTGGGCTGGGATATTTCAAATCCTTTCCGAACCAAATAATTCCATGATTACTTTTCTTACAGATCCCCATGCCAAGACACTGAAAATGTCCAACAGCAGCTCCATCAGCCACTTCCTCCTGCTGACATTGGCACACACGCGGCAGCTGCAGCTCCTGCACTTCTGCCTCTTCCTGGGCATCTCCCTGGCTGCCCTCCTGGCCAACGGCCTCATCATCAGTGCCGTAGCCTGCAGCCACCACCTGCACACCCCCATGTTCTTCTTCCTGCTCAACCTGGCCCTCACTGACCTGGGCTGCATCTGCACCACTGTCCCAAAAGCCATGCACAATTCCCTCTGGGACACCAGGGCCATCTCCTACTCAGGATGTGTCATTCAGATCTTTTTCTTTCTGTTTTTCATCTCAACAGAGTTTTACCTCCTGACCATCATGTGCTATGACGGTTACGTGTCCATCTGCAAACCCCTGCACTACAGGACCCTCCTGGGCAGCAGAGCTTGTGCCCAAATGTCAGCAGCTGCCTGGACCAGTGGCTTTCTCACTGCTCTGCTCCAAACAGCCAATACATTTTCCCTGCCCCTGTGCAAGGGCAATGACGTGGGCCAGTTCTTCTGCGAAATCCCACACATCCTCAAGCTCTCCTGCTCCAAATCCTATCTCAGGGAACTTGGGCTCATTGCTGTTAGTGCCTATTTAGCACTTGGTTGTTTTCTGTTCATTGTTTTCTCCTATGTGCAGATCTTCAGGGCTGTGCTGAGGATCCCCTCTGAGCAGGGACGGCAAAAAGCCTTTTCCACCTGCCTCCCTCACCTGGCTGTGGTCTCCCTGTTTATCAGCACTGCAGTGTTTGCCTACTTGAAACCCCCTTCCATCTCCTCCCCATCTCTGGATCTGGCAGTGTCAGTTCTGTACGCGGTGGTGCCTCCAGCACTGAACCCGCTCATCTACAGCCTGAGGAACAGGGAGCTCAAGGCTGCAGTGGGGGCACTGATGATGGGATTGTTTAAGAAACAGTAAACTGCTTACTAGTTTCTGCAAGTCACTTGTAATAAAAATAATTTTTGATACTATTTCTTTGGTTGTTGGTTGAATTGCTCTTTTCTTCCCTTTGATTCAGCATTTTAATATATTCCATAAAGAAGTGCCATTCCTTGTGCCCTTTCTCATTTAGTTCCTCTCAATCTTTGCTGTGGCCACAGACTGTGTCAATGAGGACCTGTGCCCTCAGTGGCTTAAAATGAACTAAAGGATCTCCCAGCAGAATTTTTTATGGAGGTGCACCTTTTGTTCCCTTCTCTGGAGCAGCAGCAGCAATGTCTGTGTGCAGAGCTGGGGCACATCAGTGCTGGCACAGCAGCTGTGCCCAGCAGCAGCAGCACTTGGTGTTGCCACTGCCCCGCTTCCCTCCTGCCCCTCGTGTTGCTGCAGGGCCTGAGTGCTCTCGGGGCTGGGCACAGCCCTGGGGGTGGCAGTGTCGGGGCTGCAGCAGGGACAGGCCATGGGCACTGCTGGGGCAGCGCTGACGCCTCAGGGCAGGGCCTGGGGGCTCCAGGCTCCTTGGCCAGGCTCTCTCCAGAACACTTGGCCAGGCCAATGTTGAGCAGAGAAAACCTCTGTGAGCAGCCCCAGGCTGGCTGTGGGCAGTCTGGGGGCAAACAGCATGGCTGGTGCTCTGCAAGGGCCCTGCAAGGGGAGACTCTGGCAAGGAGCAGCAGAGCAGGGGCTGATCCATCCCCACTGCGCTGGACACCCCAGGGCAGCGTCCCAGAGCGTCCTCATGCACCTGCCAACAACATCCCCCCTCTGCAGCCCTGGCCTCTCCCCCAGCTCACACAGGTGTTGCATCCTTGCAGGCACAGACACGGCAGCATCGGCTCAGGAGCCCCTGTTTGCATTGCACAGAGCAGGCGTCAGCACTCCCATGGTGCTGCTGTGGGGAGATGGAGCTGAGTGAGCACAAATGCCATCAGCCCTGGGGCCAGCAAGGGCTGGGGGACAGGAGGGAAACCACTCAGGTTTGTCATGGCCTCTGCAGTCAATCAGAAACTTTACTCCCATGAGCTGTGAGTTTTCTGTCCCACTGTAGATGTTGTTGTTCAGAGCCAGGGCTGCCTGGCAGCC